>LR778276.1:46795791-46834899 GCA_902810595.1 Coregonus sp. 'balchen'
ATCATATATAAAAGTAGTATAGTATCTATTAGTAATTACAATAGTATTATATTGTGGCATTTCAAATAGGATGAAAAACAAACAAAAAACAAAACGTGTTTGTTTGTTTGTATTATCTTTTACCAGATCTAATGTGTTATATTCTCCTACATTAATTTCACATTTCCACAAACTTCAAAGTGTTTCCTTTCAAATGGTATCAAGAATATGCATATCCTTGCTTCAGGTCGTGAGCTACAGGCAGTTAGATTTAGGGTATGTCATTTTAGGCAAAAATTGAAAAAAAGGGTCCGATCCTTAAGAGGTCAAAGTGCAGTGTATTTGACCTTTAATTGTACAACAAGCAGACTGACTGCTCTATATGAACAACAGGAAAGACTTATGCTCTATATGAATAACAAGACAGGCTGATGCTCTATATGAATAACAAGACAGGCTGATGCTCAATATGAATAACAAGACAGGCTGATGCTCTATATGAATAACAAGACAGGCTGATGCTCAATATGAATAACAAGACAGACTGATGCTCTATATGAATAACAAGACAGGCTGATGCTCTATATGAATAACAAGACAGGCTGATGCTCTATATGGATAACAAGACAGGCTGGTGCTCTATATGAATAACAAGACAGGCTGATGCTCTATATGAATAACAAGACAGGCTGATGCTCAATATGAATAACAAGACAGGCTGATGCTCTATATGAATAACAAGACAGGCTGATGCTCTATATGAATAACAGGACAGGCTGATGCTCTATATGAATAACAGGACAGACTGATGCTCAATATGAATAACAGGACAGACTGATGCTCTATATGAATAACAAGACAGACTGATGCTCTATATGAATAACAGGACAGACTGATGCTCAATATGAATAACAGGACAGACTGATGCTCTATATGAATAACAAGACAGACTGATGCTCTATATGAATAACAGGACAGGCTGATGCTCTATATGAATAACAGGACAGACTGATGCTCTATATGAATAACAGGACAGACTGATGCTCAATATGAATAACAGGACAGACTGATGCTCTATATGAATAACAAGACAGACTGATGCTCTATATCACATATGTCAGAGTCAAGGCCCGCGGGCCACATCCGGCCCGCGAGAAGGTTTTTTACGGCCCCTGGGATGATCTTGATTTATTATTAGAACCGGCCCGCAGACCGCAGCAAGCCGGCAGCCCGCAGATCTTTTACACGCACCAATACTACATTTCCCACAATGCAACGGTGACGCACCGAGCAGTAGGCTGCTTCATTTCAATATTTATTGGCACAGCAGTCGTCAGCATCACAGTAAAATTAACTTTCAGATACCCATCAAAAATGGCAAAACGGAAGGTGGACACTGAGAACCGGGGGTTTCAAACAAGGTGGGAGTCGGAGTATATGTTCACGGAGGTAGCTGGAAAACCTGTGTGTCTTCTGTGTGGAGAAAGTGTGGCGGTACTGAAAGAGTATAATCTGAGACGACATTATGAAACGAAACACGCGGACAAAAAACAAGAATATGGACATGGAACAAAGGCTACAAAATTGATTGATGAACTTGTGGAAAAGATGGGACACCACCAAGTATCACCCTCAACCTCAAACAAGTGAACATTACTGTGCAATCACATATTTAGAGTTTTTTACTCAGTTCAAGTTTAAAAGTTAAAGTTTAATATTTGTTTTCACTGCATGTTACTTCTCCTTAAACAAAGTGTTGTTTTTGATTAATAGATTTTTGCACTTTATTTTATTGTATTTCAATCCAATTATATTTTAAAAATATTTCAGTTGAGTGGATGATAGAAAATTGCTATTATTGTTTTTTTCTTTGAAGTAAATTTAGCCCACTTTTGCTAAAATAGAAAATATAGGCTACTGATGGTGCCTTGAATACCGGTTTCTTTCATTTAATGTTCATGTTATGGGGATTTTTATATAAAGGAAATTTGTCTTTTGTGTCTGTTGAAAATTAAAGATTACTGACAGAGCCATAAGAAAATATTGCTTTATTTATCTGATCATATTGGAATATATTTGTTAGGTTTTCAGTAGGTTCAATTAGGTTCACTAGACTATATGCGTCATTTAAAAATTTTTCAATGAACATTCGAACAGTCCGGCCCTCGGCTTGTAGCTAAATTTTTTATTTGGCCCTCCGTCCATTTGACTTTGACACCCCTGCTCTATATGAATAACAGGACAGGCTGATGCTCTATATGAATAACAGGACAGACTGATGCTCTATATGAATAACAGGACAGACTGATGCTCAATATGAATAACAGGACAGACTGATGCTCTATATGAATAACAGGACAGACTGATGCTCTATATGAATAACAGGACAGACTGATGCTCTATATGAATAACAGGACAGACTGATGCTCTATATGAATAACAGGACAGACTGATGCTCTATATGAATAACAGGACAGGCTGATGCTCTATATGAATAACAGTACTTAGACTGATGCTCTATATGGATAACAGAACTTAGACTAATGCTATATACAGTGCATTCGGAAAGTATTCAGACCCCTTGACTTTTTCCACATTTTGTTACGTTACAGCCTTATTGTAAAATGGATTAAATTATGTATTTTCCTCATCAATCTACACACACTAAGGACGAAGCAGTAAAAGGTTTGTAGAAATGTTTGCAGTAAAAATAAAAACAGAAATACCTTATTTACATAAGTATTCAGAACCTTTGCTATGAGACTCAATTTTCTATTTTACCTTTATTTAACTAGGCAAGTCAGTTAAGAACAAATTCTTATTTACAATGACGGCCTACACCGGCCAAACCCGGACGACGCTGGGCCAATTGTGCGCCGCCCTATGGGACTCCCAATCAGGGCCGGTTGTGATACAGCCTGGAATCGAACCAGGGGGTCTGTAGTGACGCCTCAAGCGCTGAGATGCAGTGCCTTAGACCACTGGGCCACTCGATATAGAGCTCAGGTATATCCTGTTTCCATTGGTCATCTTTGAGATGTTTCTACAAGTTGATTGGAGTCAACCTGTGGTAAATTCAATTGATTGGACATGATTTGGAAATACACACACCTGTCTATTTAAGGTCCCACAGTTGGCAGTGCATGTCAGAACAAAAACCAAGCCATGAGGTCGAAGGAATTGTCCGTAGAGCTCCGAGACAGGATTGTGTCGAGGCACAGATCTGAGGAAGGGCACCAAAACATTTCTGCAGCATTAAAGGTCCCCAAGAACACGGTTACCTCCATCATTCTTAAAATGGAAGAAGTTTGGAACCACAAAGACTCTTCCTAGAGCTGGCCGCCCGGCCAAACTGAGCAAACGGGGAGAAGGGCCTTGGTAAGGGAGGTGACCAAGAACCTGATGGTCACTCTGACAGAGCTCCAGAGTTCCTCTGTGGAAATGGGAGAACATTCCAGAAGGACAATCATCTCTGCAGCACTCCAACATTTAGGCCTTTATGGCAGAGTGGTCAGAGAGAAGCCACTCCTCAGTAAAAGGCACATGACAGCCCACTTGGAGTTTGCCAAAAGGCACCTAAAGGACTCTCAGACCATGAGAAACAAGATTTTCTGGTCTGATGAAACCAAGATTGAACTCTTTGGCCCTGTGTAGCTCAGTTGGTAGAGCATGGCGCTTGCAATGCCAGGGTTGTGGGTTCAATTCCCACGGGGGCCAGTATGAAAATGTATGCACTCACTAACTGTAAGTCGCTCTGGATAAGAGTGTCTGCTAAATGACTCAGTTGTTAATGTAAATGAATGCTAATTAATGCTAAGCGTGATGTCTGGAGGAAACCTGGCACCATCCCTACGGTGAAGCATGGTGGTGGCAGCATCATGCTGTGTGGATGCTTTTCAGCGGCTGGGATTGGGAGACTAGTCAGGATCGAGGGAAATATGAACGGAGCAAAGTACAGAGAGATCCTTAATGAAAAAGCGCTCAGGACCTCAGAGTGGGGCGAAGGTTCACCTTTTTTTTGCTGCGTTGTGAAGGGAACTCGACACGGACTTGAATTGTCTGTTTGGTGTGCTGACACACTCTTGGCAGTTTGTTGTGGCCAGGTGTTGATGCTAAGTTGTGTGTTAATGGATGCTAGCTTGCAGGTTGGCTACGGCGTCATAGCTAGGCTTCGTGGGTTGTTGTGGGTAGTTACTGTGTCTTGGCAGTGTCCTCGGCCGTGCCAGCTGTAGCACGAAGCTAGCTAGCTAGCCGTTCTTCAAACAGAGTCGACACAGTGGCCATTGCTAGCTACCCAACATGACCATTTGGCTGTACTGTAGTAGCTAACCACAATTTACTTGTCCTAGCTAGCCAACGTCTAATCATTGCTGCGTCATATAAGGAACTTGACACAGACACGAATGATCTGTTTAGTGTGATATCACAATATTGGTGGTTTGGTTGTGACCAAGTGTTGGCGCTAAACGGTGTGTGTTATTGTTATTGGATGCTAGTCTGCTAGTTGGCTATGGAGTCATAGTAGGCTAGCTGAACAAAGTGGGTTGAGTCTACTCCTTTAAACATTGAACCGCTGTGGTTCACAACAATTCTGATTTCCAAAGGCGGAAGTTGGGAGAGTTTTTGTTCGGTGGTTCAGTGAAACAATTTTAGTTTCCGAGCTAGAAGATTTGGTGAGGGAGGCCCTGCTCTCTCCACTCCCAATGCTTAGCCCATTTCATTCCGATCTCCTCTGCATTTTTGTAGCCATTTGCTACAAGCCTGTCAACTATGCCTCTGCCTATCCCTGTTCTCTCCTCTCTGCACAGGCTACACAAACGCACCACAACCGCGTGGCTGCTGCCTCTCCAATTTGGTGGTCCCTGCACGCACCACCCACGTGGAGTTTCCAGGTCGCAGGCAGCCTCTGGAACTGCCGTTCTGCTGCCAACAAAGCTGACTTCATCCCAGCCTATGCCAACCTCCAGTCCCTCGACTTCCTGGCGCTGACGGAAACATGGATCACCACTGAAAAACACCGCTACTTCCTACTGCTCTCTCCTCGTCTGACCATGTGTTCTCGCATACCCCGAGAGCATCTGGTCAGAGGGGGTGGTGGTACAGGAATCCTCATCTCTCCCAAGTGGACATTCTCAATTTTTCCCCTAACCCATCTGTCTATCTCCTCATTTGAATTCCATGCTGTCACAGTCACTAGCCCATTTAAGCTTAATATCCTTGTCATCTATCGCCCTCCAGGTTCCCTTGGAGAGTTCATCAATGAGCTTGACGCCTTGATAAGTTCCTTCCCTGAGGATGGCTCACCCCTCACAGTTTTGGGGGATTTCAACCTCCCTATGTCCACATTTGACTCATTTCTCTCTGCCTCCTTCTTTCCACTCCTCTCCTCTTTTGACCTCACCCTCTCACCGTCCCCCCCTACTCACAAGGCAGGCAATACGCTTGACCTCATCTTCACTAGATGCTGCTCCTCTACTAATCTCACTGCAACTCCCCTCCAAGTCTCCGACCACTACTTTTGTTTCCTTTTCTCTCTCACTCTCCTCCCACACTACTCACTCTGCCCCTACCAGATGGTAATGCGCCGCCGCAACCTTCGCTCTCTCTCTCCCACTACTCTCTCCTCTTCCTCCTATCATCTCTTCCCTCTGCTCATCCTTCTCCCTCCATCTCCTGATTCTGCCTCCTCAAACCCTCCTCTCCTCCCTTTCTGCATCCTTTGACTCTCTGTGTCCCCTATCTCCTCACGGCCGCTCGGTCCTCCCCTCCCAGCTCCGTGGCTTGATGACTCATTGCGAGCTCACAGAACAGAGCTCCGGGCAGCGGAGCGGAAATGGAAGAAAACTAAATTCCCTGCCGACCTGGCATCTTTTCACTCCCTCCTCTCTACATTTTCTTCATCTGTTTTCTGCTGCTAAGGCCACCTTCTACCACTCTAAATTCCAAGCATCTGCCTCTAACCCTAGGAAGCTCTTTGCCACATTTTCCTCCCTCCTGAATCCTCCCCCCCCCCTCCCCCCCCTCCTCTCTCTCTGTGGATGACTTCGTCAACCACTTTGAAAAGAAGGTTGACGACATCCGATCCTTGTTTGTTAAGCCTAATGACACTGCTGGTCCTGCTCACACTGCCCTACCCTATGCTTTGACTTCTTTCTCCCCTCTCTCTCCAGATAAGATCCTGCGACTTGTGACTGCAGGCCGCCCAACAACCTGCCCGCTTGACCCCATCCCCTCCTCCCTTCTCCAGACCATCTCCGGTGACCTTCTCCCCTACCTCACCTCGCTGATCAACTCATCCTTGACCGCTGGCCATGTCCCTTCCGTCTTCAAGAGAGCGAGAGTTACTCCCCTTCTCAAAAAACCAACACTCGACCCCACTGATGTCAACAACTACAGACCAGTATCCCTTCTTTCTTTTCTTTCCAAAACTATTGAGCGTGCCGTCTTTAGCCAACTCTCTTGCTATCTCTCTCAGAATGACCTTCTTGATCCAAACCAATCAGGTTTCAGGACTGGTCATTCAACTGAGACTGCTCTTCTCTGTGTCACAGAGACTCTCCGCACTGCTAAAGCTAACTCTCTCTCCTCTGCTCTTGTCCTTCTAGATCTGTCTGCTGCCTTTGATACTGTCAACCATCAGATCCTCCTCTCCACCCTCTCCGAAATGGGCATCTCCGGCGCGGCTCACTCCTGGATTGCGTCCTACCTGACCGGTCGCTCCTACCAAGTGGCGTGGCGGGAAGCTGTCTCCGCACCACGTGCTCTCACCACTGGTGTCCCCCAGGGATCGGTTTTTGGGCCCTCTCCTTTTCTCCCCTATACACCAAGTCACTTGGCTCTGTCATATCCTCACATGGCCTTTCCTATCATTGCTACGCTGACGATACACAACTAATCTTCTCCTTTCCCCCTTCTGATCACCAGGTGGCGAATCGCATCTCTGCATGTCTGGCAGACATATCAGTATGGATGACGGATCACCACCTCAAGCTGAACCCTGGCAAGACGGAGCTGCTCTTCCTCCCCGGGAAGGACTGCCCGTTCCATGATCTCGCCATCAACGGTAGACAACTCCGCTGTGTCCTCCTCCCAGAGTGCGAAGAGCCTAGGCGTGACCCTGGGACAACACCCTGTCGTTCTCCCGCCAACATCAAGGCGGTGACCCGCTCCTGCAGGTTCATGCTCTACAACATTCGGAGAGTGCGACCCTGCCTTACACAGGAAGCGGCGCAGGTCCTGGTCCAGGCACTTGTCATCTCCCGTCTGGACTACTGCAACTCGCTGTTGGCTGGGCTCCCTGCCTGTGCCATTAAACCCCTACAAACTCATCCAGAATGGCCGCAGCCCGTCTGGTGTTCAACCTTCCCAAGTTCTCTCACGTCACCCCCCCTCCTCCGCACACTCCACTGGCTTCCAATTGAAGCTCGCATCCGCTACAAGACCATGGTGCTTGCCTTTGGAGCAGTGAGGGGAACGGCACCCCTGTACCTTCAGGCTCTGATCAGTCCCTACACCCAAACGAGGACATTGCGTTCATCCACCTCTGGCCTGCTGGCTCCCCTTCCTCTGCGGAAGCACAGCTCCCCCTCAGCCCAGTCAAAACTGTTCGCTGCTCTGGCACCCCAATGGTGGAACAAGCTCCCTCACGACGCCAGGACAGCGGAGTCACTCACCACCTTCCGGAGACATTTGAAACCCCCACCTCTTTAAGGAATACCTGGGATAGGCTAAAGTATTCCTTCTAAACCCCCCCCCCCCCCCCCCCCCCAAATTGTAAAGTGGTTATCCCACTGGCTATAGGGTGAACGCACCAATTTGTGAGTCGCTCTGGCTAAGAGCGTCTGCTAAATGACGTTGATGTGCCCTTGAGCAAGGCACTTAACCCTAATTGCTCCTGTAAGTCGCTCTGGTTAAGAGCGTCTGCTAAATGACTAAAATGTAATGTAATGTAACGAACCTAAGCACAAAGCCAAGACAACGCAGGAGTGGCTTCGGGACAAGTCTCTGAATGTCCTTGAGTGGCCCAGCCAGAGCCCGGAGTTGAACCCGATCTCTGGAGAGACCTGAAAATAGCTGTGCAGCGATGCTCCCCATCCAACCTGACAGAACTTGAGAGGATCTGCAGAGACGAATGGGAGAAACTCCCCAAATACAGGTGTGCCAAGCTTGTAGCGTCATTACATTTTTACATTTTACATTTTAGTCATTTAGCAGACGCTCTTATCCAGAGCGACTTACAGTTAGTAGGTGCATACATTTTCATACTGCCCCCCCGTGGGAAACTAACCCAAAACCCTGGCGTTGCAAGCGCCATGCTCTACCAACTAAGCTACAGGGGACTACTCCGTACCCAAGAAGACTGGAGGCTGTAATCATTACCAAAGGTGCTTCAACAAAGTACTGAGTAAAGGGTCTGAATATTTATGTGAATGTGATATCATTATTATAAATATTTTTAAACACTTGTTAAAATTGCAAGAAGCCTGTTTTTGCTTTGTCATTATGGGGTATTGTGTGTAGATTGATGAGGAAATAAAACAATTTAATCAATTTTAGAATAAAGCTGTAAAGTAACAAAATGTGTAAAAAGTCAAGGGGTCTGAATACTTTCTGAATGCACCATATGAATAACAGGACAGACTGGTGCTCTATATGAATAACAGGACAGACTGATGCTCTATATGAATAACAGGACAGACTGATGCTCTATATGAATAACAGGACAGACTGATGCTCTATATGAATAACAGGACAGACTGATGCTCTATATGAATAACAGGACAGACTGATGCTCTATATGAATAAACAGGACAGACTGATGCTCTATATGAATAACAGGACAGACTGATGCTCTATATCAATAACAGACAGACTGATGCTCTATATGAATAACAGGACAGACTTATGCTCTATATGAATAACAGGCAGACTGATGCCTATATAATAACAGGACCCGACTGATGCTCTATATAATAACAGGACAGACTGATGCTCTATATGAATAACAGGACAACTGATGCTCTATATGAATAACAGGACAGACTGATGCTCTATATGAATAACAGTCTGGTGCTCTATATGAATAACAGTCTGGTGCTCTATATGAATAACAGACAGTCTGGTGCTCATATGAATAACAGGACAGACTGGTGCCTATATGAATAACAGGGCAGACTGGTGCTCTTATGAATAAAAGGACAGACTGATGCTCTATATAATAACAGGACAGACTGATGCTCTATATGAATAACAGGACTTTTAAATGATGCTCTATATGAATAACAGGACAACTGATGTTTTTATATGAATAAAGGACAGACTGATGCTCTATATGAATAACGGACGACTGGTTTCTCTATATTAATAACAGGACGACTGATGCTCTAAAATGAATAACAGGACAACTGATGCTCTATATGAATAAACATACTTTGAAATGATGCTCTATATGAATACAGGACAGACTGATGCTCTATATAATACAGACAGACTGATGCTCTATATGAATAACAGGACAGTCTGGTGCTCTATATGAATACAGGACAGACTGATGCTCTATATGAATAACAGGACAGACTGGTGCTCTATATGAATAACAGACAGACTGATGCTCTATATGAATAACAGGACAGACTGATGCTCTATATGAATAACAGGACTTTGAAATGATGCTCTATATGAATAACAGGACAGACTGATGCTCTATATGAATAACAGGACAGACTGGTGCTCTATATGAATACAGGACATACTGGTGCTCTATATTAATACAGGACGTCTGGTGCTCTATATGAATAACAGGACAGACTGGTGCTCTATATGAATAACAGGACAGACGGTGCTCTATATGAATAACAGACAGTCTGATGCTGTATATGAATAACAGGACAGTCTGGTGCTCTATATGAATGACAGGACAGACTGGGTGCTCTATATGAATAACAGGACAACTGGTGCTCTATATGAATAACGGACAGACTGATGCTCTATATGAATAACAGGACAGTCTGGTGCTCTATATGAAAACAGTCTGGTGCTCTATTGAATAACGGACAGACTGGGTGCTCTCATGAATAACAGGACAGACTGATGCTCTATTGAATAACAGGACTTTTGAAATGATGCTCTATATGAATAACAGGACAGAATGATGCTCTATATGAATAACAGGACAGACTGGTGCTCTATATGAATAACAGGACAGACTGATGCTCTATATGAATACAGGACAGCTGATGCTCTATATGAATAACAGTCTGGTGCTCTATATGAATAACAGTCTGGTGCTCTATTGAATAACAGGACAGTCTGGTGCTCTATATGAATAACAGACAGCTGGTGCTCTATAGAAATAACAGGACAGACTGATGCGCTATATGAATAACAGGACAGACTGATGCCTCTATGAATAACAGGACTTGAATGATCTCTATATGAATAACAGGACAGACTGATGCTCTATATGAATAACAGGACAGACTGATGCTCTATATGAATAACAGGACAGACTGATGCTCTATATGAATACAGGACTTTGAAATGATGCTCATATGAAAAACAGGACAGACTGATGCTCATATGAATAACAGGACAGACTGGTTTCTCTATATGAATAACAAGACTGATGCTCTATATGAATAACAGACAACTGATGCTCTTATGAATAACAGGACTTTTAAAAGATGCTCTATATGAATAACAGGACAGACTGATGCTCTTATGAATAACAGGACAGACTGATTTCTCTATATAATAACAGGGCAGTCCCGGTGCTCTATATGAATAACAGGACAGACTGATGCTCTATAAGAAAAACAGGACCGACTGATGCTCTTTTAATAACAGGACAAAATGGTGCTCTAAATGAATAACAGGACAGACTGATGCTCTATATGAATAACAGGACAGACTGATGCCTATATGAATAAAAGGACTTTAAATGATGCCTATATTGAATAACAGGACAGACTGATGCTCTATAGAATAACAGACAACTATGCTCTATAAATAACAGGACGTCTGGTGCCCCTAATGAATAACAGGACAACTGATGCTCTATATGAATAACAGGACAGTCTGGTGCTCTATATGAATAACAGGGCAGACTGGGGCTCTATAAAGAATAACAGGACAACTGGGGCTCTATTGAATAACAGGACAGACTGGTGCTCTATATGAATAACCGACAACTGATGCTCTATATGAATAAAAGGACAACTGGTGCTCTATAAAAAAACAGGACAGACTGTGCTCTATATGAATAACAGGACATCTGGTGCTCATAAAGAATAACAGGACAGACTGGTGCTCTATATAATAACAGGACAGACTGATGCTCTATTGAATAAAAGGACAGACTGGTGCTCTTATGAATAACAGGACCAGACTGGTGCTCTATATGAAAAACAGGACG
Source organism: Coregonus sp. 'balchen' (assembly GCA_902810595.1). NCBI lineage: Eukaryota > Metazoa > Chordata > Actinopteri > Salmoniformes > Salmonidae > Coregonus > Coregonus sp. 'balchen'. Next base: position 46,807,184 of record LR778276.1, read on the forward strand.
ACTGGTGCTCTATATGAATAACGGGACAGTCTGGTGCTCTATATGAATAACAGACAGTCCTGGTGCTCTATTATGAATAACAGTCTGGTGCTCTATATGAATACAGGGACAGACTGGTGCTCTATATGAATAACAGAACGTCTGGGCTCTATAGGGAAAAACAGACAGTCCCGTGGGTCTATATAAATAACAGTCTGGTGCTCTATATGAAAAACAGGAAAAGACTGGTGCTCTATATGAATAACAGACAGACTGATGCTCTATATGAATAACAACGTCTGGTGCTCTATTGAAAACAGTCTGGTGCTCTATATGAATAACAGGACAGCTGATGCTCTATATGAATAACAGGACAGACCCGGTGCTCTATATAATAACAGGACAGACTGGTGCTCTATATGAATAACAGGACAGTCTGGTGCTCTATATGAATAACAGGACAGACTGATGCTCTATAAAAATAAAAGACAGACTGATGCTCTATATGAAACAGGGCAGTCTGGTGCTCTATATGAATAACAGTCTGGTGCTCTATATGAATAACAGGACAACTGGTGCTCTATATGAATAACAGTCTGGTGCTCTATAGAATAACAGGACAGACTGGTGCTCTATATGAATAACAGTCTGGGTGCTCTATATGAATAACAGGACAGACTGGTGCTCTATATGAATAACAGTCCCTGGTGCTCTATATGAATAACAGGACAGACTGGGTGCTCTATATGAATAACAGTCTGGTGCTCTATATGAATAACAGGACAGACTGGTGCTCTATATGAATAACAGGACAGTCTGGTGCTCTATATGATAAAACAGTCTGTGCTCTATATGAATAACAGGACAGACTGGTGCTCTATATGATAACAGGACAGACTGGTGCTCTATCTGAATAACAGGACAGACTGGTGCTCTATATGAATAACAGGACAGTCTGGTGCTCTATATGAATAACAGACAGACTGATGCTCTATATGAATAACAGGACAGACTGATGCTCTATATGAATAACAGGACAGTCTGGTGCTCTATATGAATAACAGTCTGGTGCTCTATATGAATAACAGGACAGACTGGTGCTCTATATGAATAACAGTCTGGTGCTCTATATGAATACAGGACAGACTGGTGCTCTATATGAATAACAGTCTGGTGCTCTATATGAATAACAGGACAGACTGGTGCTCTATATGAATAACAGTCTGGTGCTCTATATGAATAACAGGACAGACTGGTGCTCTATATGAATAACAGTGTGGTGCTCTATATGAATAACAGGACAGACTGGTGCTCTATATGAATAACAGGACAGTCTGGTGCTCGATCTGAATAACAGCTGGTGCTCTATATGACTAACAGGCCAGACTGGTGCTCTATATGAATAACAGACTGGTGCTCTATATGAATAACAGGACAGACTGGTGCTCTATATGAATAACAGGACAGTCTGGTGCTCTATATGAATAACAGGACAGACTGGTGCTCTATATGAATAACAGGACAGACTGGTGCTCTATATGAATAACAGGACAGACTGGTGCTCTATATGAATAACAGGACAGACTGGTGCTCTATATGAATAACAGGACAGACTGGTGCTCTATATGAATAACAGGACAGACTGATGCTCTATATGAATAACAGGACAGTCTGGTGCTCTATATGAATAACAGTCTGGTGCTCTATATGAATAACAGGACAGACTGATGCTCTATATGAATAACAGGACAGACTGATGCTCTATATGAATAACAATACAGACTGGTGCTCTATATGAATAACAGTCTGGTGCTCTATATGAATAACAGGACAGTCTGAGCTCTATATGAATAACAGGACAGACTGATGCTCTATATGAATAACAGGACAGACTGGTGCTCTATATGAATGACAGGACAGACTGGTGCTCTATATGAAAACAGGACAGACTGGTGCTCTATATGAATAACAGGACAGACTGGTGCTCTATATGAATAACAGGACAGACTGATGCTCTATATGAATAACAGGACAGACTGATGCTCTATATGAATAACAGGACAGACTGATGCTCTATATGAATAACAGGACAGTCTGGCTTGCTGCTGCTCTTTCATGCCGTCCCTAGGAGGGGTGCGTCACTTGAGTGGGTTGAGTTACTGACGTGATCTTCCTGTCTGGGTTGGCGCCCCCCCTTGGTTTGTGCTGTGGTGGAGACCTCTGTGGGCTATACTCGGCCTTGTCTCAGGATTGTAAGTTGGTGGTTGAGGATATCCCTCTAGTGGTGCGGGGGCTGTGCTTTGGCAGAGTGGGTGGGGTTATATCCTTCCTGTTTGGCCCTGTCCGGGGGTTTCTTCGGATGGGGCCACAGTGTCTCCGGACCGCTCCTGTCTCAGCCTCCAGTATTTATGCTGCAGTAGTTTATGTGTCGGGGGGCTGGGGTTAGTTGGTTATACCTGGAGTACTTCTCCTATCTTATCCAGTGTCCTGTGTGAATTTAAGTATGCTCTCTCTAATTCTCTCGTTCTCCTCTTTCTCTCTGAGAACCTGAGCCCTATGGACCATAACGCCAGGACTACCGGGCATGCTGACACCTTGCTGTCCCCAGTCCGCCTGGCCTTGCTGCTATTCCAGTTTCAACTGTTCTGCCTGCGGTTACGAAACCCCTACCTGTCCCAGACCTGCTGTTTTCAACTCTTAATGATCGGCTATGAAAAGCCAACTGAGAGACCTGAGCCCTAGGACCATACGTCGGGACTACCGGCCGTGGTGACTCCTTGCTGTCCCCAGTCCGCCTGGCCTTGCTGCTATTCCAGTTTCAAACTGTTCTGCCTGCGGTTATGGAACCCCTACCTGTCCCAGACCTGCTGTTTTCAACTCTTAATGATCGGCTATGAAAAGCCAACTGAGATTTATTCCTGATTATTATTTGACCATGCGTTGTCACTTATGAACATTTTTGAATATCTTGGCATGGTTCTGTTATAACCTCCACCCGGCACAGCCAGAAGAGGACTGGCCACCCCTCATAGCCTGGTTCCTCTCTAGGTTTCTTCCTAGGTTTTGGCCTTTCTAGGGAGTTTTTCCTAGCCACCGTGCTTCTACACCTGCATTACTAGCTGTTTGGGGTTTTAGGCTGGGTTTCTGTACAGCACTTCGAGATATTAGCTGATGTACGAAGGGCTATATAAAATAAAATTGATTGATTGATTGATATATGAATAACAGGACTTTGAAATGATGCTCTATATGAATAACAGGACAGACTGATGCTCTATATGAATAACAGGACTTTGAAATGATGCTCTATATGAATAACAGGACAGACTGATGCTCTATATGAATAACAGGACAGACTGATGCTCTATATGAATAACAGGACAGACTGATGCTCTATATGAATAACAGGACTTTGAAATGATGCTCTATATGAATAACAGGACAGACTGATGCTCTATATGAATAACAGGACAGACTGATGCTCTATATGAATAACAGGACAGACTGATGCTCTATATGAATAACAGGACAGACTGATGCTCTATATGAATAACAGGACTTTGAAATGATGCTCTATATGAATAACAGGACAGACTGATGCTCTATATGAATAACAGGACAGACTGATGCTCTATATGAATAACAGGACAGTCTGGTGCTCTATATGAATAACAGGACAGACTGATGCTCTATATGAATAACAGGACAGACTGATGCTCTATATGAATAACAGGACAGACTGGTGCTCTATATGAATAACAGGACAGACTGATGCTCTATATGAATAACAGGACAGACTGATGCTCTATATGAATAACAGGACTTTGAAATGATGCTCTATATGATAAAGGACAGACTGATGCTCTATATGAATAACAGGACAGACTGATGCTCTATATGAATAACAGGACAGACTGGTGCTCTATATGAATAACAGGACAGACTGATGCTCTATATGAATAACAGGACAGACTGGTGCTCTATATGAATAACAGTCTGATGCTCTATATGAATAACAGGACAGACTGATGCTCTATATGAATAACAGGACAGCTGGTGCTCTATATAATAACAGGACAGACTGGTGCTCTATTGAATAACAGGACAGACTGGTGCTCTATATGAAATAACAGGACAGACTGGTGCTCTATATGAATAACAGGACAGACTGGTGCTCTATATGGAATAACAGGACAGACTGGTGCTCTATATGAATAAACAGGACAGACTGGTGCTCTATATGAATAAAAAGGGCAGTCTGGTGCTCTATATGAAAACAGGACAGACTGGTTTCTCTATATGAATAACAGGACAGACTGGTGCTCTATATGAATAACATTCTGGTGCTCTATATGATAAAAGTCTGGTGCTCTATATGAATAACAGACTGGTGCTCTATATGAATAACAGTCTGGTGCTCTATATGAATACCCGACTGGTGCTCTATATGAATAACAGTCTGGTGCTCTAAGAATAACAACGGTGCCTATAAGAAAAACAGTTTTGGTTGCTCTATATGAATAAAAGTCTGGTGCTCTATATGAATAACAGACTGGTGCTCTATATGAATAACTAGGACAGACTGGGCTCTATAAAGAGATAACAGTCTGGTGCTCTATATGAATAAACAGTCTGGTGCTCTATATGAAAATACAGTCTGGTGCTCTATATGAATAACAGTCTGGTGCTCTATATGAATAACAGTCTGGTGCTCTATATGAATAACAGACTGGTGCTCTATATGAATAACAGACTGGTGCTCTATATGAATAACAGTCTGGTGCTCTATATGAATAACAGGAAGAAATGATGCTCTATAGAATAACAGGGCGTCTGATGCTTATATGAATAACAGTCTGGTGCTTATATGAATAACAGTCTGATGCTCTATATGAATAACAGTCTGGTGCTCTATATGAATAACAGTCTGGTGCTCTATATGAATAACAGGACAGACTGATGCTCTATATGAATAACAGGACAGTCTGATGCTCTATATGAATAACAGTCTGGTGCTCTATATGAATAACAGTCTGATGCTCTATATGAATAACAGTCTGGTGCTCTATATGAATAACAGACTGGTGCTCTATATGAATAACAGACTGGTGCTCTATATGAATAACAGGACAGACTGTGATCTATATGAAAAACAGTCTGGTGCTCTATATGAAAACAAGACAGTTGATGCTCTATATGGAATAACAGTCTGGTGCTCTATATGAAAAACAGTCTGGTGCTCTATATGAATAACCGACTGGTGCTCTATATAATAACAGACTGGTGCTCATAGAATAACAGGACAGTCTGGTGGGTCTATATGAATAACAGACAGACTGGTGCTCTATATGAATAACAGGACAGACTGGTGCTCTATATGAATAACAGACAGACTGATGCTCTTATGAATAACGGACAGACTGGTGCTCTATATGAATAACAGGACAGTCTGGTGCTCCCTTTTGAAAACAGTCTGGTGCTCTATATGAATAACAGGACAGATGGTGCTCTATATGAAAAAACGGACAGACTGGGGCTCTATATGAATAACAGGACAGTTTTGGGCTCTATTGAATAACAGGACAGACTGATGCTCTATATAATAACAGGACAGACTGGTGCTCTATATGAATAAAGGACAGACTGATGCTCTATATGAATAACAGGACAAAACTGATGCTCTATATGAATAACAGGACAGACTGGTGCTCTATATGAATAACAGTCTGGTGCTCTATATGAATAACAGGACAGACTGTGCCTATATGAAAAACAGGACAGACTGGGGCTCTATATGAATAACAGGACGTCTGGTGCTCTTAAAGAATAACAGGACAGACTGATGCTCTTATGAAAACAGTCTGGTGCTCTATATGAAAAACAGGACAGACTGGTGCTCTATGAATAACGACAGACTGATGCTCTAATGAATAACAGGACAGACTGATGCTCTATATGAATAACAGGACAGACTGATGCTCTATATGAATAACAGGACAGACTGATGCTCTATATGAATAAAAGGACAGACTGAGGCTCATTGAATAACAGTCTGGTGCTCTATATGAATAACAGGACAGACTGATGCTCTATGAATAACAGGACAGACTGATGCTCTATATGAATAAAAGTCTGGTGCTCTATATGAATAACAGGACAGACTGATGCTCTATATGATAACAGGACAGACTGATGCTCTATATGAATAACAGGACAGGACTGATGCTCTATATGAATAACAGGACAGACTGATGCTCTATATGAATAACAGTCTGGTGCTCTATATGAATAACAGGACAGACTGATGCTCTATAAGAATAAACAGTCTGGTGCTCTATTATGAATAACAGGAAAGAATGATGCTCTTAAAGAAAACAGGACGAAATGATGCTCTATATGAATAACAGGACAGACTGATGCTCTATATGAATAACAGGACAGACTGGGTGCTCTATATGATAAACAGGACAGACTGATGCTCTATATTAAAACAGGGCAGACTGATGCTCATAAATAACAGGACAGACTGATGCTCTATATGAATACAGGACAGACCCGATGCTCTATATGAATAACAGGACAGTCTGATGCTGTATATGAATAACAGGACAGACTGATGCTCTATGTGAATAACAGGACAGACTGATGCTCTATATGAATAACAAGACAGACTGATTCTCTATATGAATAACAGGACAGTCTGATGCTCTATATGAATAACAGGACAGACTGATGCTCTATATGAATAACAGGACAGACTGATGCTCTGTGTCCTTTGAGGCTCTGATTAAATAATATATTTCCACCACAAGACAGAACTTGCTGGCACCTAAATAGAACTCTATGTGTTTGCTTTTCTACAGTGTCTGAAAGGACAGGAAGGAGGACACAATGCCACAGGAAGGAGGACACAATGCCATCCTCCCTCCTTCTTCCTCGTTTTGTGTTTATTTTTCTCTGCTCTTCTCTCACACACTCCAGACATCCTGGGTGAGGAATTGCTCCTTTGTTTTCTGAACGCCCTCTCTTTCTCTTTCTCTGCACGAGAGAGAGAGAGAGAGAGAGGAGAGAGAGAGAGAGAGGAGAGGAGAGAGAGAGAGAGAGAGGAGAGAGCGAGAGAGAGCGAGAGAGAGAGAGAGAGAGAGACGAGAGCGATGAGAGAGAGAGAGAGAGAGAGAGAGCGAGGAGAGAGAGAGAGAGAGAGGAGAGAGAGATCCCCGCCAACTTTACTTTATATCTAAAAGGTGTTGCGAGCAACAAAGCCTGTACTTCTGTTTCCACCAACCGACCTAGTAATGAGGTAATGTCTTTAAAAGTCCCTCAGTATAAATGTCTCCTTTCATCTTACCGTCTTCGGCATTAAATCATGAACATTCTATTGTCGTCCGACATCAAACTTGTCCTTGTCAATCATAGAGCTTTTAATGCAGTTATCCCCCCCCATTTAAATGTATGTAGTGCTGTCCTTGTGCTGTTCTTTCCTATTGGCATAGAAATGCTTTGTCATTTAGACTGGTGGAATGCACACTGTCATTTAATCTTATCTTCTTCACTTGAAAAACAAATATTGAAAGGGCCTTATATTTAGGAAATACATGATGAGTTAATATGTATAAGTTACTAACTTAAACTACAAATCGCTAGTAGGCTGTCTTCAGCCAAAATAACTCTCTCTCTCTCTCTGCCTCTCTCTCTCTCTCTCTCTCTCTCTCTCGCTCTCTCACTCTCATCGCTCTCTCTCTCTCTCTCTCTCTCTCTCTCTCTCTCTCTCTCTCTCTCTCTCTCTCTCTCTCTCTCTCTTCTCCTCTGCTCTCTCTCTCTCACCTCTCTCTCTCTCTCTCTCATCTCTCTCCTCTCATCTCTGCTCTCTCTCTCCTCTCTCTCTCTATCCTCGCTCTCTCTCTCTCTCTCTCTTGCCTCTCTCTCTCTCTCTCTCTCTTCTCCGCTCTCTCGCTTCCTCGCTCTCTCTCTCTCGGCAAATAGGTAAAGTACATAAATATGGGTTGTATTTACAATGGTGTTTGTTCTTCACTGGTTGCCCTTTCTTCACAAATATTGCTGCTGTGTGGCACACTGTGGTATTTCACCCAGTAGATTTGGGAATTTATCAAAATTGGGTTTGTTCTCGAATTCTCTCTCTTTCTCTCTCTCTTTCGTAAATTAATGCTACTTAATTCCTCTCCAGTCCCCGTGAGGAGCATCAAAGAAACAACTAATACATGTATTACAGCTAGCCTTGATTAGAGAGAAGCACAGACAGGTACACACACGCTCACACACCCACACAGGTGTACACACTCTCTCACTCTCACACGCACACACACACAAAGGTACACACATGCTGGCACACACACACAAGCCAGCAACCTAGAACTGGACAAAGCTTTCTCTGTGGAGCAATGCAGATGAAGAGAACACACATACAGTCTCAGAGCTTCCCAGGGATAGGACGGAGCCATCGAGTATCCAGGGTTGGACGGAGCCATCGAGTATCCAGGGTTGGACGGAGCCATCGAGTATCAAGGGATAGGACGGAGCCATCGAGTATCCAGGGTTGGACGGAACCATCGCGTATCCAGGGTTGGACGGAGCCATCGCGTATCCAGGGATAGGACGGAGCCATCGAGTATCAAGGGATAGGACGGAGCCATCGAGTATCCAGCATTCCTTTTTATTTATTTTTATTTTTTATTTAACCTTTATTTAACTAGGCAAGTCAGTTAAGAACACATTCTTATTTATAATGACGGCCTACACCGGCCAAACCCGGACGACGCTGGGCCAATTGTGCGCCCGCCCTATGGGACTCCCAATCACGGCCGGTTGTGATACAGCCTGGAATCGAACCAGGGGGTCTGTAGTGAGGGAGATGCAGTGCCTTAGACCACTGCGCCACTCGGGAGCGCCTTGCCCCCTTCTCCCACACACAGACATCACACACATGACTCACAGCACATCCCAATGTGTCATAGTTCTGTAGGTAGATCTGTGATTTCTCCTTTCTAAAGGACAGGATGTATACAGGAGTCTCTCTCTCTCTCTCTCTCTCTCTCTCTTCTCTCTCGGCCCTCTCTCCGTTCTCTCTCGGCCTGTCTCTCCTCTCTAAGGCCTCTCTCTTTCTCTCTCTCTCTTTCTCTCTCTTCTTCTCTCTTCTTTTCTCTCTCTCTCTCTCGGCCTCTCTCTCTCGGCCGTTCCTCTCTCGGGCTCTCTTCTCTCTCTTCTCTCTTCTCTCTCGGCTCTCTCTCTCTCTCGGGCTCTTTTCTTCCCCTCTCCCCTCTTTTCCTCTCTCTTTCTCTCTCTCTCCCCTCTCTCGGCCTCTCTTCTCTTCCCCTATTCTCTCTCTCTCTCTCTCTCTCTCTCTCTCTCTCTCTCTCGGGCTTCTCTCTCTCGGCCTCACTCTCTCTCTCTCTGCCTCACTCTCTCTCTCGGCCTCTCACTCTCTCTCTCGCTCTCTCTCTGAAAATGTTGTTGTTATTGTTCTTGCTGCTACTAAAAAATAGTCCCCGAGCAAAATTTCAAACACACCCTTCCCACCCATTTATTGTCTACCCCCCAGCATAAATATCTCTCGTTACCAGCGGAAGTTGCTTTGTGAGAATTGCCCCAAGGGAGAGGCTTTTTTGGCAGAACACCAAAGAGGGAACAAATGAAAGGATCTTCTCTTTCTTCTCTCATGTCTTTAATTACATTAAATGTCTGATCATACATTTACATTACTATTAATTAGTGTCTGATCATTAACAACATATTTACTCAGAGCCAGAGAGACGCCAGCATACATGTTTCCCGAAAATACACACACCCATCTTCTCTCTCCATAGCCCAGAGGTTAGTGAGTGTGTCCAGGTGATTCTCAGAAAGGTACACTTAATGAGAGGTACGGAAGTATGTATGCGACTTTATTCAATCTTAAATGCAAATTAGCAAATGATAAATCAATATCATGTTTGCAATTCTTTTTCCTAAATGAGTATGCATTGTTTATGACAAAATTCAAACAAAGATATTGCATTATCATTTTTATGATAAAGTATGCTTAATGTCTGGCAAAAAGAAATAGCAAAGTATGTTTATATTTCATGACACATTTTAAAACTAAATACAGTGCTGTGAAAAAGTATTTGTCCCCTTTCTGATTTTCTATATTTTTGATGCTGAATGTTATCAGATCTTCAACCAAAACCTAATATTAAATAAAGGGAATCTGAGTTTACAAAAGAAATAAGTTACAAAGTTACAATATGCAACACCCAATTCCCCTGTGTGAAAAAGTAATTGCCCCCTTACACTCAATAACTGGTTGTGCCACCTTTAGCTGCAATGACTCCAACCAAACGTAGTTGTAGTTGTTGATCAGTCTATCATGCCGCTGTGGAGGAATTTTGGACCACTCTTGCATGCAGAACTGCTTTAACTCACCGACATTTGTGGGTTTTCAAGCATGAGCTGCTCGTTTCAATTCCTGCCACAACATCTCAATTGGGATTAGGTCTGGACTTTGACTAGGCCATTCCAAAACTTCAAATTAGTTGCTTTTTAACCATTTTCATGTAGACTCGATTGTGTGTTTTGGATCATTGTCTTGTTGCATGACCCAGCTGCACTTCAGCTTCAGCTCACAGACGGATGGTCTGATATTCTCCTGTAGAATTCTCTGATACGGAGCAGAATTCATGGTTCCTTCTATTAAGGCAAGTCGTACAGGTCCTGATGGCCAGCAAAGCATCCCCAAACCATCACACCACCACCACCGTGCTTGGACCGTTGGTATGAGGTTCTTACTGTGGAATGCAGTGTTCGGTTTTCGCCAGACATAATGGGACCCCCATCTCGTCCAAAAAGTTGACAAAAGTTTGTCAAAAAGCACCTTTTCCCAAAAGCAAGTTTCCCAAAATTCAAATCATCAATCAAATTCTATAAATACAATCAAATAAAATCGTATTTGCCACAAGCACCGAATACAAGAGGTGTAGACCTTACAGTGAAATACTTACTTACAAGCCCTTAATCAACAATGCAGTTTTAAGAAAATAATAGTTAAGTAAAAAATAGATAAGTAAAAAATAAAAAACTAATAATTAAAGAGCAGCAGTAAAAATAACAGTAGGGAGGCATTTTACAGGGGGGGGTTTCCCGGGTTTATAAAGTCAATGGAAATAAAAGTGGGAGGCTAATCCCGGGGGGGTACCGGGCCCCGAGTAAATTTTGGGGAAAAAAAAAAGTAGGGGGGCCCCATATAAAAGGGGGGTTTAAATTACCGGGGGAGTCCAGGCAATGTGAAAAAAAAAAACAGTAGGGAGGCTATATACAGGGGGGTACCGGTACAGAGTCAATGTGCGGGGACACAGGTTAGTCGAGGTAATTGAGGGTAATATGTACCTGTAGGTAGGGGTAAAGTGGACTATGCATAGATAATAAACAGAGTAGCAGCAGCGTAAAAGAGGGGGTGGGTGGGGGGGGGGACAATGCAAATATTCCGGGTAGCCAATGATTAGCTGTTCAGGAGTCTTATGGCTTGGGGGTGTGGTTTAGAAGCTGTTTAAGAAGTCTTTTGGACCTAGGACTTGGCGCTCCGGTACCGCTTGCCATTGCGGTAGCAGAGAGAACAGTCTACAAACTAGGGTGGCTGGAGTCTTTGACAATTTTTAGGGCCTTCCTCCTGACCACCGCCTGGTATAGAGGTCTTGGATAGCAGGAAGCTTGGCCCCAGTGATGTACTGGGCCGTACGCACTACCCTCTGTAGTGCCTTGCGGTCGGAGGCCGAGCAGTTGCCATACAGGCGGTGAGCGGTGATTGCAACCAGTCAAGATGCTCTCGATGCTGTATAACTTTTTTGAGGATCTGAGGACCCATGCCAAATCTTTTCAGTCTCCTGAGGGGGAATAGGCTTTGTCGTTCCCTCTTCGCGACTGTCTTGGTGTGTTTGGACCATGATAGTTTGTTGGTGATGTGGACACCAAGGAACTTGAAGCTCTCAATCTTCTCCACTACAGCCCCATTGATGAGAATGGGGGCGTGCTCGGTCCTCCTTTTCCTGTAGTCCACAATAATCTCCTTTGTCTTGATCACGTTGAGGGAGAGGTTGTTGTCCTGGCACCACACTGCCAGGTCTCTGACCTCCTCCCTATAGGCTGTCTCATCGTTGTCGGTGATCAGGCCCAACCGCTGTTGTGTTATCGGCAAACTTAATGATGGTGTTGGGGGTCGTGCCAGGCCATGCAGTCATGGGTGAACAGGGAGTACAGGAGGGGACTGAGCACACACCCCTGAGGGGCCCCGTGTTGAGGATTAGCATGGCAGATGTGTTGTTACCTACCCTTACCACCTGGGGGCGGCCCGTCAGGAAGTCCAGGATCCAGTTGCAGAGGGAGGTGTTTAGTCCCAGGATCCTTAGCTTAGTGATGAGATTTGTGGTCACTATGGGTGTTGAATGCTGAGCTGTAGTCAATGAATAGCATTCTCACGTAGGAGTTCCTTTAGTCCAGGTGGGAAAGGGCAGGGTGGAGCGCAATAGAGATTGCATCAATCTGTGGATCTGTTTGGGGCAGTATGCAAATTGGAGTGGGTCTAGGGTTTCTGGGATAATGGTGTTGATGTGAGCCCAGACCAGCCTTCAAAGCACTTCCAGACGTGAGTGCTACGGGTCTGTAGTTCATTAGGCAGGTTACCTTAGTGTTCTTGGGCACAGGGACTATGGTGGTTCTGCTTGAAACATGTTGCTATTACAGACCTCAGTCAGGCGGACAGGTTGAAAATGTCAGTGAAGACAATTGCAAGTTGGTCAGCGCAATGGCTCGGAGTACACGTCTGGTAATCCATCTGGCCCTGCGGCCTTGTGAATGTTGACCTGGTTTTAAAGGTCTTACTCACATCGGCTACGGAGAGCGTGGATCACACAGTCATCCGGAACAGTTGATGCCCTCATGCATGCATCAGTGTTGCTTGCCTCGAAGCGAGCATAAAAGGCATTTAGCTCGTCTGGAAGTCTTGTGTCATGCGGCTGTGCTTCCCTTTGTAGTCTGTAATAGTTTTCAAGCCCTGCCACATCCGACGAGCATCAGAGCCGGTTGTAGTACGATTCAATCTTAGTCCTGTATTGACTCTTTGCCATGTTTGATGGTTCATCGGAGGGCATAGCGGGATTTCTTTATAAGCGTCCGGGTTAGAGTCCCGCTCCTTGAAAGCGGCAGCTCTGCCCTTTAGCTCATTGTGGATGTTTCCGGTAATCCATGGCTTCTGGTTGGGGTATGTACGTACGGTCACTGTGGGGACGACGTCATCGATGCACTTATTGATGAAGCCAGTCACTGATGTGGTATACTCCTCAATGCCATCGGAAGAATCCCGGAACATATTCCAGTCTGATAGCAAAACAGTCAATCGCAATGCTTCATTTTGCTATTTTGTTTCCTCATTTGATCTCAGTTGCCAACCATTATAGATTGCTATTTCGTTTCCTCATAGAGTACCCACAGTATGAATCATAATACCTATAACCCTGTATTTACCCTAAAAAGCTTAAATGCTAATTAGCCGTTAATGTGGCTATCACACAAAACTACACATCCTCTCTGACATCACAATCGAGGCAAAGGCAAGATTCTCTGGATTCTCTATCTAATGTTATCAAAAAAATAAATATAATCTAAATTGGATACATTTGTTTTAATGGACAATTCTATGAACTGTCTTGCGCAAGTTTACAATTTTACACCTGTTATCTATACAGAAGTAAAATACAAATGCAACATGTAAAGTGTTGGTCCCTGTCACGTTGTATACTGATAGACGACAGGCGCAGGAATACGTAATAAGGCTTTTTATTACTCTACCCAAGATAAGGTACGTCATGGAAAACGACGTGGACGAAGCCCAAAACAAACATGTGTATGTACCTCCCTACCTACCTACCTACCTACAGTTGAAGTCGGAAGTTTACATACACCTTAGCCAAATACATTTAAACTCAGTTTTTCACAATTTCTGACATTTAATCCTAGTAAGAATTCCATGTCTTAGGTCAGTTAGGATCACCACTTTATTATAAGAATGAGAAATGTCAGAATAATAGTAGAGAGAATTATTTCTTTCAGCTTTTATTTCTTTCATCACATTCCCAGTGGGTCAGAAGTTTACATACACTCAGTTAGTATTTGGTAGCATTGCCTCTAAATTGTTTAACTTGGGTCAAACATTTCCGGTAGCCTTCCACAAGCTTCCCACAATAAGTTGGGAGAATTTTGGCCCATTCCTCCTGACAGAGCTGGTGTAACTGAGTCAGGTTTGTAGGCCTCCTTGCTCGCAAACACTTTTTCAGCTCTGCCCACACATTTTCTATAGGATTGAGGTCAGGGCTTTGTGATGGCCACTCCAATACCTTGACTTTGTTGTCCTTAATCCATTTTGCCACAACTTTGGAAGTATGCTTGGGATCATTGTCCATTTGGAAGACCCATTTGCGACCAAGCTTTAACTTCCTGACTGATATCTTGAGATGTTGCTTCAATATATCCACATAATTTTCCTTCCTCATGATGCCATCTATTTTGTGAAGTGCACCAGTCCCTCCTGCAGCAAAGCACCCCCACAGCATGATGCTGCCACCCCCGTGCTTCACGGTTGGGATGGTGTTCTTCGGCTTGCAAGCACCCCCCTTTTTCCTCCAAACATAACCATGGTCATTATGGCCAAACAGTTCTATTTTTGTTTCATCAGACAAGAGGACATTTCTCCAAAAAGTACGATCTTACGATCTTTGTCCCCATGTGCAGTTGTAAACCGTAGTCTGTATTTTCTATGGCGGTTTTGGAGCAGTGGCTTCTTCCTTGCTGAGCGGCCTTTCAGGTTATGTCGATATAGGACTTGTTTTACTGTGGATATAGATACTTTTGTACCCGTTTCCTCCAGCATCTTCACAATGTCCTTTGCTGTTGTTCTGGGATTGATTTGCACTTTTCGCACCAAAGTACGTTCATCTCTAGGAGACAGAACACGTCTCCTCCCTGAGTGGAATGACGGCTGCGTGGTCCCATGGTGTTTATACTTGCGTACTATTGTTTGTACAGATGAACGTGGTACCTTCAGGCGTTTGGAAATTGCTCCCAAGGATGAGGTCAAAAAAAAAAATCTGAGGTCTTGGCTGATTTCTTTTGATTTTCCCATGATGTCAAGCAAAGAGGTACTGAGTTTGAAGGTAGGCCTTGAAATACATCCACAGGTACACCTCCAATTGACTCAAATGATGTCAATTAGCCTATCAGAAGCTTCTAAAGCTATGACATCATTTTCTGGAATTTTCCAAGCTGTTTAAAGGCACAGTCAACTTAGTGTATGTAAACTTCTGACCCACTGGAATTGTGATACAGTGAATTATAGGTGAAATAATCTGTCTGTAAACAACTGTTGGAAAAATTACTTGTGTCATGCACAAAGTAGATGTCCTAACCGACTTGTCAAAACTATAGTTGTTAACAAGAAATTTGTGGAGTGGTTGAAAAATGAGTTTTAATGACTCCAAACTAGGTTTACGTAAACTTCCGACTCCATCTATATAATGGATGTAACAAAGAGCGAGGTTTGAACCTCTAAATAATACACTGGACGAGACCCGTAATAACAAGGGCACAATTACTCGGCATGTAAACCTGTAATACAATGTACTCACGAGACCAACGGACATGGGACAATAATCGATAAGGATAGTGAATATACACATACTAATCAGGTAATAATAAGAGGTTGGTAGTAAGGAAACAGGTCAGTGAATCCTCCAGACAAATAAAGGAATGTCCACCAATGTCCACCAGCTGTTGCCAGAGAATTGAATGTTCATTTCTCTACAATAAGCCGCCTCCAAAGTCGTTTTAGAGAATTTGGCAGTACGTCCAAACGGCCTCACAACTGCAGACCACGTGTAACCACGCCAGCCCAGGACCTCCACATCTAGCATCTTCACCTGAGGGATCGTCTGAGGGTTCTTTTATATGTGTCACGCCCTGACTCAGGGGACTCTTATATGTTGAGTCAGGGTGGGAATATTCTATGTTGTGTTTTCTATGTTTCAGTCTGGGTGTTGTATTTCTGTGTTTGGCCGGGTGTGATTCCCAATCAGAGACAGCTGTCGCTCGTTGTCTCTGATTGGGGATCATCCTTAGGCAGCCTGTTGGCGTGCATTAGTTGTGGGATCTTGTTCCGTGTTTAGAGGCTTGTTTTGTGTTCAACCTTAGGACTTCACCGTTTCGTTTGTTTTGTTCGTGTGTTTATTCAGTGAAATAAACATGTATGCCTTTCACGCTGCGCCTTGGTCTGACCGTCCTTAAAAAACGTGCAACAAAAAGATATAATATTTTTTAAATCTTGTTATTTTTTAGCTCAAAATGGCAAAATTTTACACCCTTATCTATGCCTCACTTCTTCTCTCGGACTCTCACTTCTCTCTCGCTCTATATCTGAACCAATGTTGTTTTGTTATTGTTCTTGATGCCTATAAACATAGTTCCCCGAGCACATGTGTTTTTGAAACACACACATTCCACCCCATTATTGGTCTACCCCCCACTCAGAGTTAAAATATCCTCGTTACCAGCGGGAAGGTGCGTTGTGAGAATTGCCCCAAGGGAGAGGCTTTTTTGGCAGCGCAGAACACAAAGAGGGAACAAATGAAAGGCTCTTCTCTTTCTTCTATCATGTCTTTCATTAACTAATGTCTGATCATACATTTACATTACTATTAATAGTGTCTGAATCATTAACAAATATTTTAATCAGAGGCCAGAGAGGACGCCAGCCTCAGTTTCCCGAAAATAAACACACCCCATCTTCTATCTCAATAGCCCAGGGTTAGTGAGTGTGTCCAGGTGATTCTCAGAAAGGTACCATTATGAGAGGTAAGGAAGTGTAGGAGAATTTATTCAATCTTAAATGCAATGAGCAAATGATCAATCAATATTCATGTTTGCAATTTTTGTCCTAAAGAGTATGCATGGGTTATGACCAAAATTCAAAACAAAGATATTGCATATCCTGTTTATGATAAAGTATGCTTAATGTCTGGCAATTTGAAAAGAAATAGCAAAGTATGTTCTAATTCATGACACATTTTAAAAACTAAACCGTGCTGTGAAAAAAGTATTGGTCCCTTTCTGAATTTTCTATATTTTTGATGCTGATGTTATCAGATCTTCAACCAAAACCTAAGATTAAATAAGGGAATCTGAGGTTTACAAAAAAATAAGTGATACAAAGTTACAAATAGCAAACACCAATTCCCGTGTGAAAAACATAATTGCCCCCCTTACATCAATAACTGGTTGTGCCACCTTTAGCGCAATGAACAGCACCAAAACGCTCCGGTAGTTGTTGGATCTCATGGGAAAAAACCCCAGCGTGTGAGGGAATTTTGGACCACTCTGCATGCAGAACTGCCTTTTAACTCATCGACATTGTGGGTTTCAAGCTGAGTGTCGTTCCCATTCCTGCCACAAACATATCAATTGGGTTAGGTCTGGAATTTGACTAGGCCATTCCAAAAATCTTCAAATTAGTTTGCTTTGTAACCATTTTTCAGTAGACTCGATTGTGGTTTTGATCAGTTGTCTTGGTGCCCTGACCCAGCTGCACTTCAGCTCAGTCACAAGACGGAGGGCTCTGATATGCCCTGTACAATTCCTGATACGGAGCAGAATCATGGGTCCTTTATTAAGGCAAGTCGTCAAGAGTCCTGAGGCAGACATGCATCTCCAAACA
Source organism: Coregonus sp. 'balchen' (assembly GCA_902810595.1). Taxonomy (NCBI): domain Eukaryota; kingdom Metazoa; phylum Chordata; class Actinopteri; order Salmoniformes; family Salmonidae; genus Coregonus; species Coregonus sp. 'balchen'. Next base: position 46,824,909 of record LR778276.1, read on the forward strand.
ATCACACCACCACCACCGTGCTTGACCGTTGGTAGAGGTTTTAGGTAATGCGTGTGGGGTTTTTTTCGCCAGACATAATGGGACCCCATTCCGTCCAAAAAGGTGACCTAAAGTTTGCCAAAAAAAAGCACCTTTTCCCAAAAGCAAAGTTTTCCCAAAATTCAAATCATCACATCAAAGTCTATAAATTACAATCAAAATAAAATCGGATTTGCCACATGCGCGAATACAACAGGGTAGGACCGTACAGTGTGAAATATTTTACTTACAAGCCCTCTTAAATCAACAAATGCCCTTTATTACTGAATCACACAATGCAGTTTTAAGAAAAATAGTTAAGTAAAAAATAATAAGTAAAAAATAAAAAAATAATAATTAAAGAGAAGCAGTAAAATAAACAGTTAGTGGCGGCGTATACAGGGGGGTTGGGGCCGGGACCGGTACAGGAGTCAATTGTGAAAATAACAGTAGGGAGGGTATATACAGGGGAGGGGAGTGGGCGCGTTACCGGGAAGAGTCAAGGGAAATAACAGTAGGAGGCTAATTACAGGGTCCGGTACCGGGACAGAGTCAAGGGAAAAACAGTAGGGCGGATATACAGGGGGTGGTACCGGTTGCAGAGTCAATGGGAAAAAACAGTGGGAGGCTATATACAAGGGGGGTAGCCGGGTGGGGGTGAGTACTACCGGTACAGAGTCAATGGGAATAAACAGTAGGGAGGCTATAACAGGGCGTTACCGGTAAAGAGTCAATGGAAATAACAGTACGGGAGGCTGGCTAATACAGGAGGGTACCGACACAGAGCCAATGGAAATAACAGTAGGAGGGATATCTAAAGGGGGTAGGTACCGGTACAGAGTCAATGTGCGGGGGCACCGCTAGTCGAGGTAATTTAGGTAATCTGTACCTGTAGGTAGGGGTGGTAAAGTGCATATGCATAGTAATCAAAAGTGTAGCAGCAGGTGTAAAAGAGGGGGGTGGGTGGGGGGGGGGGGGGGACAATGCAAATTTCCGGGTAGCCAATGATAGATGTTCAGGAGTCTTAGGGCGTGGGGTGGTAGAAGCTGTTAAGAGCCTTTTGGTCCTAGACTTGGCGCTCCTGGTAGGTACCGGATCTTGCCATGCAGTAGCAGAGGAGAAACAGTCAAACTAGGTGGGGGAGTCCTGACAATTTTTAGGGCCCTTCCTTCTGACCACAACCTGATATAGAGGGTCTGGATAGCAGGAAGCTTGGCCCCAGGGATTGTAACTGGGACGTACGCCCTACCATCTGTAGTGCCTTGCGGATCGGAGCCGAGCAGTTGCAATACCAGGCGGTTGATGCAACCGTAGGATGCTCTCGATGCTGTAGAACTTTTTGAGGATTGAGGACCCCATGCCAAATCTTTTCAGTCTCCTGAGGGGGAATAGCTTTGTCGTGCCACATCTTAGCGACTGTCTGGTGGGGTTTGGACCATGTAGTTTGTTTGTGATGTGACACCAAGGAAACTTGACGATCTCAATCTCTCCACTACAGCCCCATGATGAGAATGGGGGCAGGTGCCCGGTCCTCTTTTCCTGTAGTCCACATCATCTCCTTTGATCCTTAGTCACGTTGAGGAGAGGTTGTTGTCCTGGCACCAACGGCCAGGTCTCTGACACTCCTCCCTATAGGATTGTCTCATCGTTGTTGGTGATAGTGCCACGCGTTTTGGTTATCGGCAAACTAAGATGGTGTTCGGGTCGACCTGGCCATGCAGTCATGGGGAACGGGGAGCTACAGGAGGGGACTGAGCACACCACCCCTGAGGGGCCCGCTTGTGAGGGATTGCATGGCAGACGTGTCGTACCTACCCTACACCTGGGGGCGGCCCGATCAGGAAGTCCAGGAATTCCAGTGCAGAGGGAGGTGTTTTCGTCCCAGGGCCTTAGACTTAGTTATGAGTTTTGAGGCACTATGGGGTGAATGCTGCGCGGTATCAAGATAGCTTCTCACGTAGGAGTCCTTTAGCCAGGTGGAAAGGGCAGGTGGAGTGCAATATAGATTGCAGTCATATGTGGATCTGTTTGGGTGGTAGTGCAAATGGAGCGGGTCGAGGGTTCTGGGTAATGGTGTTGATTGGTGAGCCTGACCAGCCTTCAAAGCACTCCCCAGCGTGAGTGACGGGTCTGTAGTCATTTAGGCAGGTTACCTTCGTGTTCTTGGGCACAGGGACTATGGATGTGTATGCTTGAAAACATGTGTTTACAGACTCAGTCAGGGACAGGTTGAAAATGCAGTGAAGACACTTGCCAGTTTGGTCAGCGGCATGCTCGGAGACACGTTCCTGGTTAATCCATCTGGCCCCGCGGGACTGTGAATGTTGGACCGTTTAAAGGTATTACTCCATCGGTCTACGGAGAGCGTGATCACACGGTCATCCCGGGAAAAACAGTTGATGCCCTCATGAATGCATCAGTGTTGCTGCCTAAAAAGGAATATAGCTCATTCTGAGAAGTTTGTGTCATGCGGCTGTGCTTCCCTTTGTAGTCTGTAATAGTTTTCAAGCCTGCCACATCCGACGAGCTAGAGCGGTGTAGTACATTCAATCGAGTCCTGTATTGACTCTTTGCCGTTTGATGGTTCATAGGAGGGAATAGCGGATTTTTTAAGCGTCCGGGGAGTAGAGTCCCGCTCCTGAAAGCGGCAGCTCTACCTTAGCTCATTGGGATGTTTCCGGCAATCCATGGATCTGGTGGGGAGAGTACGTACGGTCACTGTGGGACGACCGTCATAGATGCATTTATTGAGGAAGCCAGTCACTGATTTGTATTACTCTCAATGCCATCGGAAGAATCCCGGAACAATTCCAGTTGATAGCAAAACAGTCAATCGCAATGCTTCATTTGCTATTTTGTTTCCTCCTTGATCTCAGTGCAACCATTATAGATGCTATTTCGTTCCTCATAGAGTACAAACAGTCATGAATCATAATCCCTATAACCGGTATTTACCCTAAAAAGCTTAATGCTAATAGCGTTAATGTGGCTATCAACCCAAAATACACATCCTCTGACATCACAATCGAGGCAAAGGTAAGATTATATGATTCTTCTCTAATGTTATCAAAAAAAGAAACAAATAATATAATTAATTGGGAGACATTTGTGTTACTGGACAATTCTATGAACTGTCTTGAGGCAAAGTTTACAAGTGTAACACCTGTTATTATACAGAAGTAAAATACAAAATGGCAACATGTAAGTGTTGGTCATGTAACGTTGTTTATATGATAGACGACGGCGCAGGATACCGTAATACGTTTTTTATTACTCAACCCAAGATATAGGTAAGTCATGGAAGAAAACGCGTGGACGAGCCAAAACAAACATGTACCTCACTACCTACCTGACAGTGAAGTCGGAAGTTTACATACACCTTAGCCAAATACATTTAAACTCAGTGTTTCAAATTTCTGACATTTAAGTTATAATTCCATGTCTTTAGCGTCATTTAGGATCACCCTTATTATAAAGAATGAGAAATTCGGATAATAGTAGAGAGAATTATTTAGTTTCAGCTTATTTCTTTCATCACATTCCAGTGGTGTAGAAGTTTACCTACACTCAGTTAGTATTTGGTAGCATGGCCTCTAAATTGTTTAACTGGGTCAACATTGCCCGGTAGCCTTCAACAAGCTTTCCCACAATAAGTCGGGAGAATTTGGCCCATTCCTCCTGAAGTAGCTGGTGTTACTGAGTCAGGTTTGTAGGCCTCCTTGTCGCAAACAACTTTTCAGCTTGCCCCACACATTTTTCTATAGGAGTGAGGTCAGGGCTTTGGGATGATGACACTCCAATACCTTGACTTTGTGGTCCTTAAGCAATTTGCCACAACTTTGGAAGTATGCTTGGGTCAGTGTCCATTTGGAGACCCATTTGCGACCCAAGCTTAACTTCCTGACTGATATCTTGAGATGTGGCTCAATATAGCCACATAATTTTCCTTCCTCATGATGCCATTATTGTGAAGTTGCACCAGCCCTCCTGCAGACAAAGCAACCCCCACAGCATGATGATGCACCCCCGTGCTTCCGGTTGGGATGGTGTCTTCGGCTTTGCAAGCAAACCCCTTTTTCATCCAAAACATAACCATGGTAATTATGGCCAAACAGTTCATGTTGTTTCATCAGACAAGAGGGACATTTCTCCAAAAGTACGAATCTTACGACTTTGTACCCGTGTGCCAGTTGTTAAACCGTAGTCTGATTTTCATATGGCGGGGTTGGAACAGTGGCTCTTCCTTGCATGAGCGGCCTTTCCGGGGTGATGTCGATATCGACTTGTTTACTGTGGATAAGATACTTTTGTACCAGTTTCCGCCAGCATCTTCACAAGGCCTTTTGCTGTTGTTATGGGATGGATTTTACTTTTCGCAACAAAAGGTACGTCATCTCTAGAGACCAGAACGACGTCCCTTCCCTGAGCGGGTTATTTATGACGGAGGCGTTGGTCCATGGTGTTTACTTGCGTACATTGTTTGTACAGATGAACGTCCGTGGTACCTTAAGGCATTTGGAATTGCTCCCACGGATGAGGGTCTAAAAAAAATCTGAGGTATTGGCGATTTCTTTGGATTTCCCATGACGGTCACGCAAAGCACGGTACTGAGTTTGAAGGTAGGCCTGAAAACCATTCCACAGGTACACCTCCAATTGACTCAAGATGTCAAGTTAACCGATCAGAAAGCTTCTAAAGCATGACATCATTTTCTGGGAATTTCCAAACCGTTTAAAGGCACAGTTTCAATTTAGTGTTGTAAACTGTCTGACCACTGGAATTGGGATTTTTACAGTGAGTTATAGGTGAAATAATCTGTCAGTAAACAACTGTTGGCAAAAATTAATGTTGTCATGCACAACGTGGATGTCTAACCGTACTGTCAAAACTATAGTTTGTTAACAAAGAAATGTGTGGAGTGCGTTGAAAAAATAGTTTTAATGACTCCAAACTAGTTTTACGTTAAACTTCGGACTTCTCTGTATAATGGAGGTAACAAAGAGCGAGGTTTGTTTTGAACAATAAATAAGACACTGGACGAGACCCGTAATAACAGGGCACAATTACTCGGATGTAAAACCTGTTATACATGTACTCACGAGGACCAACGGACATGGACACTAATCGATAAGGATAATGAATATACAATACTGATCAGGTAATAATAAGAGTTGGGTTAGTAAGGAAACACGGTCGTGAATCCTCCAGACAAATTAAAAGATCCCCGACATTTTTTTCCCTGTTAGTGAGGCATTTCTCCTTTTGGCTTGATAATCCATCCACATGATGGGCTTGGGTGGCTATCAAGAAGCTGATTTTTTAAACAGCATGATCATTACACAGGTGCACTTGTGCTGGGAACAATAAAAGGCACAGTTTTGTCACAGAACACAAGCACAATGTCTCAAGTTTTGAAGGAGCGTGCAATTGGCATGATGACTGAAGGAATGTCACAATGTACACCAGCTGGTGCCAGAGATTGATGTTAATTCTCGACAATAAGCGCGCCAAAGTATTTTAGAGAATTTGGGCAGTACGTCCACAACGGCATCACAACTGCAGACAACGGGTAACCACGCCAGACCAGGGACCCTCCCCAGACCAGTGCTAACCAGCCCAGCCCAGGACCTCCCAGACCACGTTAACCAGCCAGCCCCGGACCTCCCCAGACACGTGAACACACGACAGAAGCCAGGACCTCCCCAGACCAAGTGTAACCACGCCAGCCCAGGACCCACCCCGACCCACGTGTAACCACGGGCCAGCCCAGGACCTCCCCAGACCAAGGGAACCACGCCAGCCCAGGACCTCCCCAGACCAGTGTAACCACGCCAGCCCCAGAGGACCTCCCAGACCACGTGAACCACGCCAGCCCCGTGACCTCCCCAGACCACGGTAACACGCCCAGACCAGGAAAGCTCCAGACTACGTGTGAAACCAGGCCAGCCCAGGACATCCCCAGACACGTGTAACCACGCAGACAGCCCAGGACATCCCCAGACCACGTGTAACCACGCAGACCAGGACCTCCCAGACCACGTGTAACAAGGCCAGCCCAGGCCTACCACAGACCACGTGTAACACGCCAGCCCAAGGACTACCCGACCCGTGTAACCACGCCAGCCACAGACCTCCCCAGACCACGTTGAACAGGCCATCCAGGACCTCCCCAGACCAGTTGTAACCAGCAAGCCCAGACCTCCCAGACACGGTAACCACGCACAGCCCAGGACCTCCCCAGACCACGTGTAACCAGGCCAGCCCAGGACCTCCCCAGACCACGTGTAACCACGCCAGCCCAGGACCTCCCCAGACCACGTGTAACCACGCCAGCCCAGGACCTCCCCAGACCACGTGTAACCACGCCAGCCCAGGACCTCCCCAGACCACGTTGTAACCACGCCAGCCCAGGACCTCCCCAGACCACGTGTAACCAGGCCAGCCCAGGACATCCCCCAGACCACGTCGTAACCACGGCAGCCCCCCAGGACCTCCCCAGACCACGTGTTAACCACGCCAGCCCCAGCGACCTCCCCAGACCCATGTGTACCAACGCCAGCCCCAGGACCTCCCAAGACCACGTGTAACCACGCAAGCCCGTACGGACCTCCCCAGACCACGTGTAACCACGCCAGCCCAGGACCTCCACATCTAGCATCTTCACCTGAGGGATCGTCTGAGGGTTCTTTTATATGTGTCACGCCCTGACTCAGGGGACTCTTATATGTTGAGTCAGGGTGGGAATATTCTATGTTGTGTTTTCTATGTTTCACTCTGGGTGTTGTATTTCTGTGTTTGGCCGGGTGTGATTCCCAATCAGAGACAGCTGTCGCTCGTTGTCTCTGATTGGGGATCATACTTAGGCAGCCTGTTGGCGTGCGTTAGTTGTGGGATCTTGTTCCTTGTAGAGGCTTGTTTTGTGTTTAGCCTCAGGACTTCACGTTTCGTTTGTTTTGTTCGTGTGTTTATTCAGTGAAATAAACATGTATGCCGTTCACGCTGCGCCTTGGTCTGACCCGTCCTTAAACGAACGTGACAACATAGATATATAGATAGTACAGGTTATTTAATAGCTCAATGGCTAGTACAGCTTCACCTCTTCCTCTTTGAGCATAGCTAAGCCCAGCCAACCTGTTCCACCTCACATTACCAAAAACCCCACCCACAGTGTTTGATTGACAGGTCTAACTAATTTAAATCATGATAACGTAAAGGAGCAATGCGATTAATTTATCGAATTTGATTAATCATTAGAATTTTGAAATGTTTAAACCACACAGAGTATGGCAAAGCATTGTCAACTGCTAATTGAGAATTCATTTTATTTTTGTCATGCTGTCACAACTAGGAAATGAAATGGCAAACATGAGAAATGATTTGCCATTTAAGCGTTTACATGAGATAAATGTGTCCGTGTCGTGCTGGATAGCATCCATGGAAATGAAATATTAAACACACTGTGCTACTGTCTTTCTTTTTCAAATTAGCCGACAATATGCTAGGTTATGGAGAATACTCAATCAAACTAGCAGACAATAAGAGTGTCTGCTGAATGACTCACTACTGGAAGTCTCTCTGGAGAAGAGTGTCTGCTAAAATACTGACATGTAAATGTACAGTACCAGTCAAATGTTTGGACACACCTACTCATTTAAGGGCTTTTCTTTATTTTTAATATTTGTTACATTGTAGAATAATGGTGAAGACATCAAAACTATGAAATAACTGTTCTCTCTGCTACCGCATGGCAAGCGGTACCGGAGCGCCAAGTCTAGGACCAAAAGGCTTCTTAACAGCTTCTACCCCCAAGCCATAAGACTCCTGAACAGCTAATCATGGCTACCCGGACTATTTGCACTGTCCCCCCCCACCCCATCCTTTTACGCTGCTGCTACTCTGTTAATTATTTATGCACTTTAACTCTACCCACATGTACATATTACTTCAACTACCTCAACTAGCCGGTGCCCCCGCACATTGACTCTGCAACGGTACCCCCCTGTATATATAGCCTCCCTACTGTTATTTTATTTTACTTTCTGCTCTTTTTTTCTCAACACTTTTTGTTGTTGTTTTATTCAACTTTTTTATTACAAATAAATGCACTGTTGGTTAAGGGCTGTAAGTAAGCATTTCACTGTAATGTCTGCACCTGTTGTATTCGGCGCATGTGGGCCATAATTTTTTTGGGGATTTGATTTGATTGAATTGAGCCCTAAGTGGCCCAATGCTTGCACGGTGCTGCTCATGGCAACCTCATTTCGCTGAGTCTACGTTTAACATGTGATAAAAATACAACAAAACAGATTGACCGGAATGACATTTGCTAGTGGGTGCCAAAAATAACTATCTGAAAGCATCAATAACCCAGCATCAATAACCCAGCATCAACAACCCAGCATCAATAACCCAGCATCAATAACCCAGCATCAATAACCCAGCATCAATAACCCAGCATCAATAACCCAGCATCAATAACCCAGCATCAACAATCCAGCATCAATAACCCAGCATCAACAATCCAGCATCAATAACCCAGCTTCAATAACCCAGCATCAATTACCCAGCATTCCTAACCCAACATCAATAATCTAGCATCAATAACCCAGCATCAACAACCCAGCTTCAACAACCCAACATTAATAACCCAGCATCCATAACCCAGCATCCATACCCAGCTTTAATAACCCAGCTTCAATAACCCAGCTTCAATAACCCAGCATCAATAACCCAGCATCAATTACCCAGCTTCAATAACCTAGCACCAATAACCCAGCATCAACAACCCAGCTTCAATAACCTAGCACCAATAACCTAGCATCAACAACCCAGCATCAACAAACCAGCATCAATAACACAGCATCAATAACCCAGCATCAACAACCCAGCTTCAATAACCCAGCTTCAATTACCCAGCATTCCTAACCCAGCATCAATAACCCAGCATCAATAACCCAGCATCAATTACCCAGCATTCCTAACCCAGCATCAATAACCCAGCATCAATAACCCAGCATCAACAACCCAGCATCAATAACCCAGCATCCATAACCCAGCATCAATAACCCAGCCTCAACAACCCAGCTTCAATAACCCAGCATCAATATCCCAGCATCCATACCCAGCATCAATAACCCATTATCAATAACCCAGTATCAATAACCCAGCATCAATAACCCAGCATCAATAACCCAGCATTCCAAACCCAATATCAACAATCCAGCATCAATTACCCAGCATCAATTACCCAGCATCAATAACCCAGCATCAATAACCCAGCATCAATTACCCAGCATCCATAACCCATTATCAATAACCCAGTGTAAATACCCAGCATCAATATCCCAGCATCAATGTCGGCTAAAGAGGATCTGATTGAATAGAGTCCTAAGTGACCCAATGCCTGCAACCCACACACACACACACACACACACACACACACACACACACACACACACACACACACACACACACACACACACACACACACACACACACACACACACCACACACACACACACACACACACACACACACACACACACACACACACACACACACATGGTTTGCACTGTAGAGTCTGGCTGGGCCCACACACAGATGCTGGTTTTGCTCTCTGGTTAGGTCCTTGTTGTGGCTTCCTGCCCTGGGCAGCACACATTACACTATCACACCTCACCTCACCACATTCCTTACCACACACAGAGACAGAGAGAGAGGGGGGGAAAAAGGTCCAGGAAAAGAGCTGAAAACTGAACAAATCAATCCATTATTTAGTAACCTACAGAAGGAAACATTGTTTAAGATCAGAGAGGTTGATAGAAAGGTTTAAATCCATGTCATCATTCTACCACAGCAGTAGCTAACTCCTGGTGTGCAGGCTTTTCTTCCAGCCCTGCTATAACACACCGCTTTTAGCCTCAAGGGCCCCCCCATGACAAGTTTTTTTAAAAAAGGTTTTTGGGGGTTTTAG
>LR778276.1:46834999-46904999 GCA_902810595.1 Coregonus sp. 'balchen'
AGGCCAAAAACCCGAGGCTTCAGGCTTTCCCTGTAGGGCCCGGGTGCCGTTCTCTCCAGGGAATCCCGCCTGGAGCCAAAACTGGCCCACTGCTCAGTCTTTGAGTGGTCACCATAAAACCCCACAGAGAGAATTCAGGGTTTCAAACCTTACACGAGCCGGGGGAAAGGGGATTTTAATTTAACCCGCAAATTTTAAAGTCCCCTTTTCACCCAACCCTCCCCTCCCCCCAACCACACCAACCCCCCCAGGCCCACAAAAAACACCCCCCCCCAACCCAAAAAAACAAAAAAACAAAAAACCCCAAAAAAAAAAACAAAAAAAAACAAAACCCCAAAAACCCACCAAAAACCCCACCACACAAAAACCCCCCGCCCCCCAAAAACCACCCCAACCCAAAAAAAAAAGTCCAAAAAAAAAAAAAAAAAACCCCATCAAAACAAAACACCAAAAATCCCCCCCCACAAAAAAAAAAACCCCCCCCAGTCCCCAAAAAAAAACCACCACACCAAACCCCCCAGTCTCCCACAACCACAACCCAAACCCTCCCCAGCCCAACAACCCCACCACACCAACCCCCCCAGCCCCAAAAACCAACAAAAAAATCCCAGCCCCCCAAAAAACACCCCAAAAAAAAACCCCCCGCCCCCCAAAAAAAAACCCACAAACCCCCCCATCCCCACAACCCCAAACCCCACCAGAACCCCCCCCCCCAAAAACCCCAAAAAAAACCCTCCCCAGCCCCCCAACCACCAACCAGACCTCCCCAGCTCCAAAACCCCCCCCCAACCCCCAGTCCCCAAAAACCCCCACACACCACCCCCCAGTCCCAACCCACACCAACCCCCCAAACCCCAAAACCACCCAAACCCCCAGTCCCCACAAACCCCACCCCACCAACCCCCCATCCCCCCAACCAACCACCCAGCCCCCCCCCGCCCCCCAACCACACCCCCACCAACCCTCCCCCCGCCCCACAACCCCACCCACAAACCCCCCATCCCAACAAACCCCCAACCCTCCCCAGTCCCCACAACCACCAAAACCCCCCCCCGCCCCCCAACCAACCACCCCCAACCCCCCAGCCCCACAACCACCCCAACCCCCCCCCCCCAGCCCCAACAACCCCACCAAACCCCCCCATTCCCCCAACCACCCCAACCCCCCCAGCCCCACAACACCCCCCAAACCCCCCCGCCCCACAACCCAAAAAAAAAAAACCCCAAAAAAAACCCCAAAACCCCAAAAAACCCCCAGGCCCAAACCCACACCAAAAACCCCCCCAGGCCCAACCACACCCAAAAACCCCAGGGGCCCCAAAACCCAAACCCCACCAAACACCCCCGGCCCAACAACCACACAACACCCCCCGTCTCCACAAACCCCAACACCCAACCTCCCCCCTCCCCCCAAAAAACACCACCAACCCTCCCCAGTCCCCCCCAAAAACCCCCAACCCCCCCAAGTCCCCAAAAACCCCCCCACCCCTCCCCCATCCCCCACAACCAACCACCCCTCCCCCTCCCCACAACCCCACCAACACCCCCCGTTCCAAACCCCCAAACCCCCCCGTCCCCAAACACACCCCCTCCCCTCCCCAAACCAACCACCCCACCCCCCCAGTCCCCCCAAACCAAAACCCCCCCCCCAGTCCCCAAAAACCACACCCAAATCCCAGTCCCCCCAAAACCCAAACCCCAAACCCCCCCCAGTCCCCACAACCACACAAAACCTCCCCGTCCCCCCCAACCCCACCAACCCTCCCCAGTCCCCACAACCCAACCCCACCAACCCCCCCCAGCCCCAAAAACACACCAACCCCCCGTCCCCCAAAACCCTAACCACACCAACCCCCCCCAGTCCCCCACAACCCAAACCACACCAACCCCCCCGCCCACAACCACACCACACCAACCCTCCCCAGCCCCCCAACCACACCACACCAACCCCCCCAAAACCCCACAAAACCCCACCAACCTCCCAGTCCCCACCACCCAAAAAACCCCCAGTCCCAAAAACCACCCAACCCCCCAAGGCCCCCCCAACACCCCCCCCCTCCCCCGTCCCACAACCACCCCCCCCTCCCCAGCCCCCCAACCAACCCAAACCCCCCCCAGTTCCCAAACCCACCCCACCCAACCCTCCCAGTCCCCAAAACCACAACCCAACCCCCCCAGCCCCACAACCACAACAACCCCCCCGCCCCAAACCAAACCCAAAACCAAAACCCCCCAGCCCACAACACCAACCCCCCCAGCCCCCCAACCACAAAACACCAACCCCCCCAACCCCACAACCACCCAACCCCCCCCAGTCCCAACAACCCCCACCAAAACCCCCCCCCCCCAGTCCCCAAAAAACCCCCACCAACCTCCCCAGCCCACAACCACACCACACCAACCCCCCAGTCCCCCAACCACACCACACCAACCCCCCCAGTCCCACAAAACCCCAACCCCCAACCCAACCCCCCCCAGAAAAAACAAATACCCAACCCCCCCAAAGGCCCCACAAAAAACAAACCAACCCCCCCAGCCCACAACCAAAAAACCCCAAACCCCCTTTTCCCAAAAACCACACCACAAACCCCACAGTCCCACCCAACCCCCCCCAAACCCCACATCCCCCAACCCCCAACCTCCCAGCCCCCCCAAACCCCCACCACACCTCCCCCCGGCCCCACAAACCCCAACACACCCAAACCCCCCCAGGGCCCCCCCCAAAAACCCCACCAACCCCCCCAGGGCCCCCCCCCAAACCAAACCACACAAACCCCCCCAGCCCAACAACCACACTACACCAACCCCCCCCCAGCCCCACAACCCCCACCACCCAACCCCCCCAGCCCCAAACCAAACCCCACCAAACCCCCCCAGCCCCAAACCAACACCAACCCTCCCCGCCCCCCAACCAAAAAAAAAACCCCCCAGCCCACAACCACACCCCACCCAAAACCCCCCCAGCCCCCCAAACAAAACCCCCAAAACCCCCCCCCCAGCCCACAAAACCCCAACCACCAACCCCCCCCAGCCCCAAAAACCACACCAACCCCCCCCCCCCAGCCCCCCAAAACCCCAACACCAACCCCCACAGTCCCCCAACCACACCACACCAACCCTCCACAGTCCCCCCAACCACAACACCCAAAAACCCCCAAAGCCCCACAACAAAACCACACCCCCCAGTCCCCACAACCACCACACCCCCCAGTCCCAAAACCACACACACCCAAAACCCCAGCCCACAACCCCCAAACCCCACCAACCCCCCCAGTCCCCAAAAAACACCACACAAACCCCCCAGCCCCACAACCCCCCCCCACACCAACCCCCCCGCCCCAAAAAAACCACACCAACCCCCCAGTCCCCACAAAAACAACACCAAAACCCCCCCCAGTCCCCACAAAAACACCAACCCTCCCCAGCCCCAAAAACCCACCACACCAACCCCCAGCCCCACAACCACACCCCACCAACCCCCCAGCCCCCCCAAAAACCCCAACCACAAACCCCAACCCCCCAGCCCCACAACCACACCCCACCAACCCCCCCAGTCCCCCCAACCCCAACCACACCAAACCCCCCCCCGCCCCACAACCAAACCCCCACCCAAACCCCCCCAGTCCCCACAACCCCACAAACCCCCCCAGTCCCCCCAAACCACACCACACAACCCTCCCAGTCCCCCAACCAACCAAAAACCCCCCCCAGTCCCACAACCCCAACCAAACCCCCCCAGTACAAAAACAAACAACCCTCCCAGTCCCACAACCACCCACACCAACCCCCCCCAGTCCCCAAAACCACAACCCCCACCAACCCCCCCATCCCCAAAAAAACCACACCAACCCTCCCCAGCCCCCAACCCCAAACACCCAACCCTCCCCCGCCCCCCAACCAACCAACCAACCCCCCCAGTCCCCACAAACAAAACCCCCTCCCCCGTCCCAAAAAACCACACCAAAACCCCCCCAGTCCCCAAAAACACACCAACCCTCCCCGTCCCCCCAACCACACCACCCCACCCCTCCCCCGCCCCCAAAACCACCCCCCCCACCCCCCCCAGACCCCCAACCAACCAACCTCCCGTCCCCACAAAAACCAAAAAAACCCTCCCCACCCCACAACCACAAAAACCCCCCCAGTAAAACACACCACACCCAACCCCCCCCAGTCCCCCCAAAACCCCCCACACCAACCCTCCCCCGTCCCCAAAAAACCAAAACAACCCTCCCCAGCCCCCAAAAACCCCAAAACAAAACCCCCCCCAGTCCCCCCAACCAAAACCCACACCAACCCCCCCCGCCCCAAACCCCACAAAAAAAAACCCCCCAGTCCCCAAAACACACCACCCAACCCCCCCCGTCCCCCAAACCAAAAACAAAAACCCCCCAGTCCCACAACCCCAACCCCCCCAACCCCCCCAGTCCCCAAAAACACACCACACCACCCCCCCAGTCCCCCCAACCACACCCCCCCCAACCCTCCCCCCCCCAAACCACACACCACACCAACCTCCCCAGTCCCCCACAACCACACCAACCTCCCCATTCCCCACAACCACACCAACCCTCCCCAGTCCCGCACAACCCACACCAACCCTTCCCCAGTCCACCACAACCACACCACACCACCACCCCTCCCCAGTCCCCACAACCACACCACCCCACCCCTCCCCAGTTGGTATATCAGACCATATATGGTGTTGTATCGCGGTGCTTCCCAACAGTTGCTTCACATGTCGCTGGTTGTGGCTTGCTAACGCAGTGGCCAATTTGTTCCATCCCACTTGCAGCCTACACGAAAAAATTACTTCTAACATTGGTAGTAACCATCTGGATGTCACCGTAATACAGTCTACTACTCAATGGGGAGAGTTTGCGCTGCAAGCCGGCAACAACATGGGGCGCAGTGTTGTGTCCTTCGCTCCCGACTACTGCTGTCATTTAGACGGAAGTAGCTAGATAGTGTAGCTAGGTCCAGGGTGACAGATAAAGCTTTTTTTACTGCTTTTGTAGTCCGATGAAAATTGTATGATTCTTAAGACTCCTGAGTCCCAACTTCGGCAGACAAGTGTCCAGCTACAAGAATAAACTGGCTGAGTGCCATGGACAGGTGAGACTGGTATGGTCAAGGTTAACTGAGCAGCTAGTTAGTACTAACTTATGTTGTTTGAGTAAATTGGCTGGCTTATGTTAGTAAATCAAACCTTCATAATGCATTTAAATAATCAAACCAATAGTCATAATTACTTACTTTACATGTAAAATAGACACGAAACGTCGGTCCGTTCTGGAAGTTGAAACAAGTGTAAAGTTAAAGATGAACGCTATTTTTCAGCTGTTAACTTCTTCTATGGTGAAACAAAAATCAACTTCATCCTCCTACTCTCATGTGTACATCGCCATCTAGTGGATGTACATGTCCATCAACATAAATGTTACACTACAAAAATGTGTAAGGGAGTAGTATCATGAATATGAATAATGGCAATATGTGAAAATTGAAATGTTGAGCAAGTTTGGATAGCTCATTTAATAACTATACTGAAAGAAAACAGACTTTGAAGTTGAATGGTAAAAGAGTTGGGAAAGAGTAAAGTAAAGTACAACTCTGGAGGGAGAGTAGTAGATCCTGAGGAGGCCAGTGGAGCGTGGTAAAGGAGTTGGACTGTAGGAGGCCAGTGGAGCGGGGTAAAGGAGTTGGACTGTAGGAGGCCAGTGGAGCGTGGAGCGTGGTAAAGGAGTTGGACTGTAGGAGGCCAGTGGAGCGTGGAGCGTGGTAAAGGAGTTGGACTGTAGGAGGTCAGTGGAGCGGGGTAAAGGAGTTGGACTGTAGGAGGCCAGTGGAGCGTGGTAAAGGAGTTGGACTGTAGGAGGCCAGTGGAGCGTGGAGCGGGGTAAAGGAGTTGGACTGTAGGAGGCCAGTGGAGCGTGGAGCGTGGTAAAGGAGTTGGACTGTAGGAGGTCAGTGGAGCGTGGTAAAGGAGTTGGACTGTAGGAGGTCAGTGGAGCGTGGTAAAGGAGTTGGACTGTAGGAGGCCAGTGGAGCGTGGAGCGGGGTAAAGGAGTTGGACTGTAGGAGGCCAGTGGAGCGTGGAGCGGGGTAAAGGAGTTGGACTGTAGGAGGCCAGTGGAGCGGGGTAAAGAAGTTGGACTGTAGGAGTGTGAAGGAGGCCAGTGGAGCGTGGTAAAGGAGTTGGACTGTAGGAGTGTGAAGGATGTCAGTGGAGCGTGGAGCGTGGTAAAGGAGTTGGACTGTAGGAGTGTGAAGGAGGCCAGTGGAGCTTGGAGCGTGGTAAAGGAGTTGGATTGTAGGAGTGTGAAGGATGTCAGTGGAGCTTGGAGCGTGGTAAAGGAGTTGGACTGTAGGAGTGTGAAGGATGTCAGTGGAGCTTGGAGCGTGGTAAAGGAGTTGGACTGTAGGAGTGTGAAGGATGTCAGTGGAGCTTGGAGCGTGGTAAAGGAGTTGGACTGTAGGAGTGTGAAGGATGTCAGTGGAGCTTGGAGCGTGGTAAAGGAGTTGGACTGTAGGAGTGTGAAGGATGTCAGTGGAGCTTGGAGCGTGGTAAAGGAGTTGGACTGTAGGAGTGTGAAGGATGTCAGTGGAGCTTGGAGCGTGGTAAAGGAGTTGGATTGTAGGAGTGTGAAGGATGTCAGTGGAGCTTGGAGCGTGGTAAAGGAGTTGGACTGTAGGAGTGTGAAGGATGTCAGTGGAGCTTGGAGCGTGGTAAAGGAGTTGGACTGTAGGAGTGTGAAGGATGTCAGTGGAGCTTGGAGCGTGGTAAAGGAGTTGGACTGTAGGAGTGTGAAGGATGTCAGTGGAGCTTGGAGCGTGGTAAAGGAGTTGGACTGTAGGAGTGTGAAGGATGTCAGTGGAGCTTGGAGCGTGGTAAAGGAGTTGGATTGTAGGAGTGTGAAGGAGGCCAGTGTCAGTGGAGCGTGGTAAAGGAGTTGGACTGTAGGAGTGTGAAGGAGGCCAGTGTCAGTGGAGCGTGGTAAAGGAGTTGGATTGTAGGAGTGTGAAGGAGGTCAGTGGAGCGTGGAGCGTGGTAAAGGAGTTGGATTGTAGGAGTGTGAAGGAGGCCAGTGTCAGTGGAGCGTGGTAAAGGAGTTGGACTGTAGGAGTGTGAAGGAGGCCAGTGGAGCGTGGTAAAGGAGTTGGACTGTAGGAGTGTGGAGGAGGCCAGTGGGTAGCAGTCCTTCTGGTGATTTGAAGGTGAGTTAAAGGTGATCCTTTATTGAACTGGGAGCCAGTGGAGTTTGATGAGGGTGGGGGTGATGAGTGTGAGGACGCTTGCAGCTGAGTTTTGATTGAAGTCTGTCCAGTGTTTTGGTGTGTTTTGCAGAGTTTCAGAACACACTGGTAGAGTCGTACGGGTTTCTGTGGAACAGTTCCAGTAACTTCCCCAAAATACCCAGCTTTTCCAGGAATCCTGGTTGGAGGATTCAGGATTTCCTGCTTATTCCATTCTGATTCCGGGAATCTTCCAACCAGAATTTTGGAAAAACCTGGGAATCTTGAAATCTTGCAAGTGCAACCCTAATCTCTCTTCTCATCATATGATAGCCATTCATTCACTGTTCATTTATATCCACTGGAGGGCAGCAGTGTATAATGTATTTTAAGTGTTTATAAAATTCCCTACGCGAAGAATGAATGGTGGAAAAACAAATGGAACCATTTCCCTGTTTGACCACTAGGTTTTATGGGTATGATGACACCTCCACTGTGGGGCTCTATAGAGGCCCACCCACCTGTGTACCTTTGCAGGCTAAAATGACCAGGAGAAAAAATGAAACACTGTAAAATAATGCTTTTTATTCAGTCCATTTAAATACATTTGACCGTCATGCTTACTGGTTTCTGGGTTAATTAGCATAATTTTGTATAATTACATGGTTAATCATAGATCTGAATTAAAATTATAATCTAAAAGTTAAAAATCAATCAATCAAATGTATTTATAAAGCCCTTTTTACATCAGATGTAACAAAGTGCTTATAGAGAAACTCAGCCTAAAACCCCAAACATCAAGCAATGCAGATGTAGAAGCACGGTGGCTAGGAAAAACTCCCTAGAAAGGCTGGAATTTAGGAAGAAACCAAGAGAGGAACCAGGCTCTGAGGGGTTGCCAGTCCTCTTCTGGCTGTGCCGGGTGGAGATTATAAGAGCACATGTCCATTAAGGTTAGATCGTTCTTCAAGATGTTTAAACGTTCAAAAGTCAACTAATGAGAGATCATCAGCCTCTACCATATGGACGCATAGATACACCGTGATCCATTGGTGGCTATTTGTATTTATTGTGGATCCCCATTAGCTGCTGCCAAGGCATAACTTCCATTGCTCTTTCACACTGAGGATTGGTGATTATCGAGGGGGAGATTATTGGAAAGATTTTCCAAATAGCTTACTGTGAGGAATTATAGTTTTAATATATTATCATTCGCAAACCAGACACATGCTCACTGCTCACCGCGAGCAATCCTAACAAAAGACAATGAAAACGTTTACAAATCTCGTAAATAATGGTTATGAAATGACCCAAAACTTGTTTCTCACAAGTGTAGCAGGTTGTGAACAACGTTTCCACTCCGAGAATGAGAATGGTAAAATAATAATTAATACAGTCATCAGCTAATTGAATTCTACAGGAGAAGTGGAAGGCTTGAAAGCTAAAGCACTTGATGGACAGTCTTGACAAAGAAGTAAGTTTGATTATATTTATTGAAATGAAAGTATTTTGGACAGTCGTGGTCAAAAGTTTGGAGAATGACACAAATACTAATTTTCACAAAGTCTGCTGCCTCAGTTTTGATGATGGCAATTTGCATATACTCCAGAATGTCATGAAGAGTGATCAGATGAATTGCAATTAATTGCAAAGTCCCTCTTTGCCATGAAAATGAACTTAATCCCCAAAAATATTTCCACTGCATTTCAGCCCTGCCACAAAAGGACTAGCTGCCATCATGTCAGTGATTCTCTCGTTAACACAGGTCAGAGTGTTGACGAGGACAAGGCTGGAGATCACTCTGTCATGCTGATTGAGTTAGAATAACAGACTGGAAGCTTTAAAAGGAGGGTGGTGCTTGAAATGATTGTTCTTCCTCTGTTAACCATGGTTACCTGCAAGGAAACACGTGCTGTCATCATTGCTTTGCACAAAAAGGGCTTCACAGGCAAGGATATTGCTGCTAGTAAGATTGCACCTAAATCAACCATTTATCGGATCATCATGAACTTCAAGGAGAGAGGTTCAATTGTTGTGAAGAAGGCGTCAGGGCGCCCAAGAAAGTCCAGCAAGCGCCAGGACCATCTCCTAAAGTTGATTCAGCTGCAGGATCGGGGCACCACCAGTGCAGAGCTTGCTCAGGAATGGCAGCAGGCAGGTGTGAGTGCATCTGCACGCACAGTGAGGCGAAGACTTTTGGAGGATGGCCTGGTGTCAAGAAGGGCAGCAAAGAAGCCACTTCTCTCCAGGAAAAACATCAGTGACAGACTGATATTCTGCAAAAGGTACAGGGATTGGACTGCTGAGGACTGGGGTAAAGTCATTTTCTCTGATGAATCCCCTTTCCGATTGTTTGGGGCATCCGGAAAACACCTTGTCCGGAGAAGACAAGGTGAGTGCTACCATCAGTCCTGTGTCATGCCAACAGTAAAGCATCCTGAGACCATTCATGTGTGGGGTTGCTTCTCAGCCAAGGGAGTGGGCTCACTCACAATTTGACCTAAGAACACAGCCATGAATAAAGAATGGTACCAACACATCCTCCGAGAGCAACTTCTCCCAACCATCCAAGAACAGTTCGGTGACGACCAATGCCTTTTCATGAGGCAAAAGTGATAACTAAATGGCTCGGGGAACAAAACATTGACATTTTGGGTCCATGGCCAGGAAACTCCCCAGACCTTAATCCCATTGAGAACTTGTGGTCGATCCTCAAGAGGCGGGTGGACAAACAAAAACCCACAAATTCTGACAAACTCCAAGCATTGATTATGCAAGAATGGGCTGCCATCAGTCAGGATGTGGCCCAGAAGTTAATTGACAGCATGCCAGGGTGGATTGCAGAGGTCTTGAAAAAGAAGGGTCAACACTGCAAATTGATTTGAGCGTTCTGTTAAAGTTTCTGGCAATGGTTTTGTCTAAGGAAATATATCTATTCCCAAGTATTTAAAATGGGAAACGATTGTGATTCCATAAATCGGCGTATAATGAGATGACGTGATCTATCTATTGTATTGAGATCTGGGCTTTGACTAGGCCATTCCAAGACATCTATCAGCAGGCAAACTGACTGGTGTGTAGCTACTTTTCCTCACATACTGTAAAATGCAAGATTAACATCAAGCAAAACATTAGGAAATGTAGCTGACAACATTATTTCAATGATAAACTTTAGAAATATGCGTCGTTTGTGCAGAAAATACATTTACTTGTGTTGGAGTTGGAATGAGTAGTCATGCTGTACTTCGCTCCGCAGGAAATATGACACACATTTCATTACAATGGAACGATTTGATTAGTGTAATATTAGCTAGCTACATAGTTGTCTTTGTATCAAAGATAAAGGTGTAGTATAGAGAAACTATTGAGGTTAGCTAGCCAGCTACATTCGTTCGCAGCGACGCCGTTTTTCAAACAAAGTCAACACCGCAGCCATTAATAGCTAGCCAACACTACCAGCTAGCAGTACTGTAGCAACTAAATACAATATCATTTTAGTCAATGAGAATTTTGCAACGTAAAGCTTCACTTTCTGAACAGTCGAGATGTGTAGTCCACTTGTGTAGCTAGCATGACTGACTTTGTGCTAGCTAGCCAACGTTTAATTATTTCTGCGTTATGAAAGGAACTAGACACGGACACGAATTATATGTTTAGTGTGTTAACACACTATTGGTAGTTTGTTGTAACCGAGTATTGGTGCTAAACCGTGTGTTATTGGATGCTAGCATGCTAGTTAGCTATCGCGTCATAGGACACGGTGCCCTGGTTGGTTTTCACAGAAGAATACTGTACCAAGTTAGCTAGCTGAATAAACTAAGTTAGAGTCTATTCCTAGAAAACATTGAACCGCTGTAGTTTACAACAATTATAATTTCTAAAGTGGAAGTTGGGAGAGTTATATTTGAGTGTTTCAGTGAAAGGTAAGTGAGGGAGGCTCCGCTCTCTCGCTTCCCCAGATGTTTAGTTAATTTTACTCCGATCTCTTTTGCATTATTGTAGCCTTTTCTGTAGCCTGTCAACTATGCGTCTGTCCATCCCTGTTCTCTCCTCTCTGCACAGGCTATACAAACGCTTCACACCGCGTGGCTGCTGCCACTCTAACCTGGTGGTCCCTGTGCGCATGACCCACATGGAGTTCCAGGTCTCCGGCAGCCTCTGGAACTGCCGTTCTGCGGCCAACAAGGCAGAGTTCATCTCAGCCTATGCTACCCTCCAGTCCCTCGACTTCTTGGCGCTGACGGAAACATGGATTACCACAGAAAACACTGCTACTCCTACTGCTCTCTCCTCGTCTGATCATGTGTTCTCGCATACCCCGAGAGCATCTGGTCAGCGGGGTGGTGGCACAGGAATCCTCATCTCTCCCAAATGGACATTCTCTCTTTTCCCCCTGACCCATCTGTCTATCTCCTCATTTGAATTCCATGCTGTCACAGTCACTAGCCCATTTAAGCTTAACATCCCTGTCATTTATCGCCCTCCAGGTTCCCTTGGAGAGTTCATCAATGAGCTTGACGCCTTGATAAGTTCCTTTCCTGAGGATGGCTCACCCCTCACAGTTCTGGGTGACTTTAACCTCCCTACGTCTGCCTTTGACTCATTTCTCTCTGCCTCCTTCTTTCCACTCCTTTCTTCTTTTGACCTCACCCTCTCACCGTCCCCCCCTACTCACAAGGCAGGCAATACGCTTGACCTCATCTTCACTAGATGCTGTTCTTCTATTAATCTCACTGCAACTCCCCTCCAAGTCTCCGACCACTACTTTGTATCCTTTTCTCTCTTGCTCTCCTCCAACACTACTCACTCTGCCCCTACTCAGATGGTAATGTGCCGTCGCAAACTTCGCTCTCTCTCTCCTGCTACTCTCTCCTCTTCCATCCTATCATCTCTTCCCTCTGCTAAATCCTTCTCCCTCCGATCTCCTGATTCTGCCTCCTCAACCCTCCTCTCCTCCCTTTCTGCATATTTTGACTCTCTATGTCCCCTATCCTCCCGGCCGGCTCGGTCCTCCCCTCCAGCTCCGTGGCTTGACGACTCATTGCGAGCTCACAGAACAGAGCTCCGGGCAGCTGAGCGGAAATGGAAGAAAACTAAACTCCCTGCCGACCTGGCATCTTTTCACTCCCTCCTCTCCACATTTTCTTCATCTGTTTCTGCTGCTAAGGCCACTTTCTACCACTCTAAATTCCAAGCATCTGCCTCTAACCCTAGGAAGCTCTTTGCCACATTCTCCTCACTGCTGAATCCTCCCCCCCCCCCCCCCCCCCCCCCCTCCCTCTCTGTGGATGACTTCGTCAACCACTTTGAAAAGAAGGTTGACGACATCCGATCCTCATTTATTAAGTCAAATGACACTGCTGGTCCTGCTCACACTGCCCTACCCTATGCTTTGACTTCTTTCTCCCCTCTCTCTCCAGATGAAATCTTGCGACTTGTGATGGCCGGCCGCCCAACAACCTGCCCCGCTTGATCCTATCCCCTCCTCTCTTCTCCAGACCATTTCCGGAGACCTTCTCCCTTACCTCACCTCGCTCATCAACTCATCCTTGACCGCTGGCTATGTCACTTCCGTCTTCAAGAGAGCGAGAGTTACACCCCTCCTCAAAAAACCTACACTTGATCCCTCCGATGTCAACAACTACAGACCTTCTTTCTTTTCTCTCCAAAACTCTTGAGCGTGCCATCTCTAGTCAAGTCTCCTGCTATCTCTCTCAGAATGACCTTCTTGATCCAAACCAGTCAGGTTTCAAGACTGGTCATTCAACTGAGACTGCTCTTCACTGTGTCATGGAGGCTCTCCGCACTGCTAAAGCTAACTCTCCTCTGCTCTTATCCTTCTAGACCTATCTGCTGCCTTTGATACTGTGAACCATCAGATCCTCCTCTCCACCCTCTCCGAGTTGGGCATCTCCGGCGCTGCTCACTCTTGGATTGCGTCCTACCTGACAGGTCGCTCCTACCAGGTGGCGTGGCAAGAATCTGTCTCCGCACCACGTGCTCTCACCACTGGTGTCCCCCAGGGCTCAGTTCTAGGCCCTCTCCTATCTCTCTATACACCAAGTCACTTGGCTCTGTCATATCCTCACATGGTCTTTCCTAGCATTGCTACGCAGACGACACACAATTAATTTTCTCCTTTCCCCCTTCTGATAACCAGGTGGCGAATCGCATCTCTGCATGTCTGGCAGACATATCAGTGTGGATGTCGGATCACCACCTCAAGCTGAACCTCGGCAAGACGGAGCTGTTTTTCCTCCCGGGGAAGGACTGCCCGCTCCATGATCTCACCATCACGGTTGACAACTCCATTGTGTCCTCCTCCCAGAGTGCAAAGAACCTTGGCGTGACCCTGGACAACACCTTGTCGTTCTCCGCTAACATCAAGGCGGTGACCCGAACCTGCAGGTTCATGCTCTACAACATTCGCAGAATACGACCCTACCTTACACAGAAAGTGGCACAGGTCCTAATCCAGGCACTTGTCATCTCCTGTCTGGATTACTGTGAGAGCCAGAAATCTTGCTTGTTTGTAGGTGACCAAATACTTATTTTCCACCATAATTTGCAAATAAATTCATTAAAAATCCTACAATGTGATTTTCTGGATTTTCCCTCAATATCTCTGTCATAGTTGACGTGTACCTATGATGAAAATTACAGGCCTCTCTCATCTTTTTAAGTGGGAGAACTTGCACAATTGGTGGCTGACTAAATACTTTTTTCCCCCACTGTATATACTGAGATCATGTGACAGATCATGTGACACTTAGATTGCACACAGGTGGACTTTATTTAACTAATTATGTGACTTCTGAAGGTAATTGGTTGCACCAGATCTTATTCAGGGGCTTCATAGCAAAGGGGGGAATACATATGCATGCACCACTTTTACAGTATTTATTTTTTATAATTTTTTGAAACAAGTTATTTTTTTAATTTCACTTCACCAATTTGGACTATTTTGTCTATGTCCATTACATGAAATCCAAATAAAAATCAATTTAAATTACAGGTTGTAATGCAACAAAATAGGAAAAATGACAAGGGGGGTGAATACTTTTGCAAGGCACTGTACCTTGTCAAAACACAACTGATTGGCTCAAACTAATTATGAAGGAAAGAAATTCCACAAATTAACTTTTATGAAGGCACACCTGTTAATTGAAATGCATTCCAGGTGACTACCTCATGAAGCTGGTTGAGAGAATGCCAAGCGTGTGCAAAGCTGTCATCAAGGCAAAGGGTGGCTATTTGAAGAATCTCAAATATAAAATATATTTCGATTTGTTTAACACTTTTTGGGTTTTTACATGATTCCATATGTGTTATTTCATAGTTTTGATGTCTTCACTATTATTCCACAATGTAGAAAATAGAAAAAATTAAGAAAAACCCTGGAATGAGTAGGTGTGTCCAAACTTTTGACTGGTAATGTATCTACAAAGAAAAGGAGAGACTTTAGAATGAAAGCTACACTATATATACAGCAGTATGTGGACACCCCTTCATATTAGTGGATTCTAATAGAGATCCACTATATATACAGCAGTATGTGGACACCCCTTCATATTAGTGGATTCTTATAGAGATACACTATATATACAGCAGTATGTGGACACCCCTTCATATTAGTGGATTCGGCTATTTCAGCCACACCCGTTGCTGACAGGTGTATCAAATCGAGCACACAGCCATGCAATCTCCATAGACAAACATTGGCAGTAGAATGGCCTTACTGAAGAGCTCAGTGACTTTCAACGTCGCACCGTCATATGATGCCACCTTTCCAACAAGTCAGATTTCGTAAAATCTCTGCCCTGCTAGAGCTGCCCCCGGTCAACTGTAAGTGCTGTTATTGTGAAGTGGAAACATCTAGGAGCAACAACGGCTCAGCCGCGAAGTGGTAGGCCACACAAGCTCACAGAACGGGAATGCCGAGTGCTGAAGAGCGTAGTGCGTAAAAATCGTCTGTCCTCAGTTGCAACACTCACTACGGAGTTCCAAACGGCCTCTGAAAGCAACGTCAGTGCAAGAACTGGTCGTCGGGAGATTCATGAAATGGGTTTCCATGGCCAAGCAGCCGCACACAAGCCTAAGATCACCATGCACAATGCCAAGCGTAGGCTGGAGTGGTGTAAAGCTTGCCGCCATTGGACTCTGGAGCAGTGGAAACACGTTCTCTGGAGTGATGAATCACGCTTCACCATCTGGCAGTCCGACGGACGAATCTGGGTTATGCGGATGCCAGGAGAACGCTACCTGCCCCAATGCATAGTGCCAACTGTAAAGTTTGGTGGAGGAGGAATAATGGTTTGTGGCTGTTTTTCATGGTTCGGGCTAGGCCCCTTAGTTCCAGTGAAGGGGAATCTTAACGCTACAGCATACATTGACATTCTAGATGATTCTGTGCTTCCAACTTTGTGGGAACAGTTTGGGGAAAGACCTTTCCTGTTTCAGCATCACAATGCCTCCGTGCACAAAGCGAGGTCCATACAGAAATGGTTTGTCGAGATCGGTGTGGAAGAACTTGACTGGCCTGCACAGAGCCCTGACCTCAACCCCATCGAACACCTTTGGGATGAATTGGAATGCCAACTTCGAGCCAGGCCTAATCGCCCAACATCAGTGCCCGACCTCACTTATGCTCTTGTGGCTGAATGGAAGCAAGTCACCGCAGTAATGTTCCAACAACTAGTGGAAAGCCTTCCCAGAAGAGTGGAGGCTGTTATAGCACCAAAGGCTGGATCAACTCCATGCTAATGTCCATGACTTTGGAATGAGATGTTCGAGGAGCAGATGTCCACATACTTATGGTCATGTAGTGTAAATGTCATGCCTGCATAATGAAACACCTCTGAGAGAGGGAGGAGAGAGGGAGGGGGTGGGGAGGCAGAGAGAGAGATTCAGAGAGAGAATAAAGTAAAGTGTATGGTTCCTCATAGTTGCACCTGGAAAAGACATGATGACCCACTTACTGAAGACAGATGGACTGGGAGAGAGTGATGGCACCGAGAGCACAGAGAACACAGAGAACACAGAGAGCACAGAGAACACAGAGAACACAGAGAGAACACAGAGAGAACACAGAGAACACAGAGAACACAGAGAGAACACAGAGAGAACACAGAGAACACAGAGAACACAGAGAGAACACAGAGAACACAGAGAACACAGAGAACACAGAGAGAGCATAGAGAGAACAGAGAACACAGAGAACACAGAGAGCACCGAGAACACAGAGAGAACAAAGAGAACACAGAGAACACAGAGAGCACAGAGAGCACCGAGAGCACCGAGAACACAGAGGGAACAAAGAGAACACAGAGAACACAGAGAAAACAGAGAAAACAAATATCACAGAGAACACAGAGAGAACACAGAGAAAACAGAGAACATGTGTGTTTTTCCACAGCAGCGAACTATATTAGTGACTTACAGCCTCTGAGGACTCTAGGCAGCATGACTGGACCTCCCACTGCAACACACACACACACACACACACACACACACACACACACACACACACACACACACACACACACACACACACACACACACACACACACACACTACTCTCTCCCTTCAACCTCAGTGTAAGACACACACACTCACTCCTCTGGAGGTCCTTGGGAACAGTTTAGACAGTGTAAATGGTTGACCAATATTCGACTGCCTCTTTGCTGTGTGTTTAGTACATAGCTTACATCCCCTTTGAGAGTTACTGGCTCTGAGACAAAACACACCAGCAGTCTTCTAATGTACAGTAAGTCGTCTACACCAGCAGTCTTCTAATGTACAGTAAGTAGTCTCCACGATCAGTCTTCTAATGTACAGTAAGTAGTCTACACCAGCAGTCTTCTAATGTACAGTAAGTAGTCTACACCAGCAGTCTTCTAATGTACAGTAAGTAGTCTCCACATATCAGTCTTCTATGTACAGTAAGTAGTCTCCACATATCAGCTCTATTGTACAGTAAGTAGTCAACACACAGTACTCCTGAGCTGCAGGATGCCTTATTAAAACGATTCAACCTGGTTTTGGAGAGTGGCTGCTTCCCTGATACAGTATATATATATATATATTATTTTTCTTCTATATATTGTCTTTTTATATTATTTTTCACAAGTTTTTGAAAAACTCACTTCTATAACTCTCGTCCCCTTGGAACGAGCCCAACCAAAACAATACACGTCTCCAAAACCGCAAAACGTGCAGTCAAGGCAACACATTCAGTGACCGAGTTGTCCTTACTACGGACATGTCTGATTTCAAGGGGAAACTCCTGCAACATCAGTAGTAGAGGAAAGTTACCACCTCACTGCGGAGCTTCTCTCTCTTTCAGGGTTCACTCGATAGGCATGTTGTGTGATTGGGGCCGAGTCCCCAACATCAACGTCATGCTCTAGTACATTTGAGTTGGCACATCTGAGAATAAACCCTGATATTCTAAAAGCAGTGCAACAATGTTGCCTTTTTCCACCGGAGAAAAGTGTGCGAAAAAGATATCAAGGTTTTCTAAAATCTCTGAGTTACTCAGCCGTCCCACAGGCACAGGGTGTATTGAGCTTTCCTTGTGCTCTTGAGGAAGACTATAGTGAGGAAGATTAAAGTCAATGGTGACGGCAGTGGCCACAGGCAGAACATCACTACCGATTTCCACCGACTTCGCCGCCTGATCGTAGCAGGTGAAGTATGGTTTCAGCATGTTGACATGACACAGCCAAGTTTTTCTCCTGCGCTCCTGTGTGGCGATGATGTAATCCAGATTACCAATTTGTTTCACTATGGGGTAAGGACCTGAAAAGCAAGCCTGCAACGGTGACCCCAGAACGGGCAACAAAAACCAGGACTTGGTCACCCACATTGAAGGTGCAGTTTCGGGCCTTTCGATCGTACCAAACTTTTATTTTTGTTTGCCCCTTCTCCAGATTCTCACTGGGAAACTCACAGGCACGGTGCAATCTGTATCGAAAAGCGCTAACGTGCTCCAACAGATTTATTTTTGTGTTTAAGGTGTAGCCCTGCAACAACCTCTCTCAGCAAACTCAAGGGACCTCTGACATGATGTCCAAACACGAGTTCATTCAGACTAAAACCGAGAGATTCCTGAACAACCTCCCACACAGCAATCAGCACAAGACCCCTTCATCCCAGTCTTTCTCAAACTCAAAGCAGTAAGCTCTCAACATAGACTTCAAAGTCTGATGAAATCTCTCAAGAGCATCTTGAGCCTGGGTGTTAGGCACTAGGGGGGCAATGGTTAACATCCAATTGCTGTAGCACTTACTGGAAGTTCGAACCTTGGTCCGACTGCACTACCTGCGGAAGTCCAGAGACAGAAATAAAGACCAGACTAGAGTTCCACATTATACAAAGGAACTTCCATGCAACCCATCTCCACGCCTTGTACTAACACACTGTAACCAGTTGCTGAAGTGTCAGACAAAGGCTGCCCCAGTGTCTCGCAGTATCTTTACCGGCTGCTTAACAGCATCGCCACTCTGCAGACACACAAACCCGTCTGAAACAAAGGGTTCATACACATCTGATCCAACATCATGTTGAGGAGATACACCAGTCCAAACCAGAGACTTAATGAGATACACCAGTCCCAACCAGAGACTTAATGGGCTAGAGTGTTCCCACAAGAAGAAACAGCTTTCTCTATCTCTCTCATTATTCTGTTTCAACTTAGGACACTTAGAGACAATGTGTCCTTTCTCACGGCAGTAATGACAAACTGGTGGATACGAAAAAACAGTTTTCTGCAGATCTGCACTGCAGAAATGGACTAAAACCTCACAGTAAGAAGTGTCTTCTCTGGATTGATTTTTCTGTAGGGATAACTACTGCGTGCGTGGTTTGTGAAGGTAGTTTTATTTGTCAACACGAAACTCATCTGCAAGAACTGCAACTTTCTCAAGAGTGAAATCTTGTGCTCATAAATGTAGGAAGCAACCCTTTTGTGAAGACAATTCTTCAACTGCTCGAGACGTATGAGTGTCTTTAAATCCTCAAGGACCTCGACCTCTTGAGAACCACACCACCGATCAAAAATACATGCTTGTTCCCTTGCCAACTCAACACGGCTTTGTGATTCTGTCTTTCGTAATTTACGGAACTGTTGTCTTTATGCCTCTATATGCCTCTGGGACAAACTCGTAAACCCGAAGGATAGCAGCTGTAACAGTATCATAATCTGGTCAAGAGATACAGCGGCCTCCACTTTCTGGTCAAGAGATACAGCGGCCTCCACTTTCTGGTCAAGAGATACAGCGGCCTCCACTTTCTGGTCAAGAGATACAGCGGCCTCCACTTTCTGAGCTTTTCCCACAAGAACACTTTGGAGGAGCCGTGACCAAATACCTCGCAGCCATTTTAGGGACGTGGCAATCCGCTCAAACAGAGTCAAATATCCATCCACCTCCTTTTCGTTGAAAGGCGGTACAAGCCGGCTGTTCCGACCAAGGGTGCAGGATGGCCTGACTGGATTCGGAGTGCTTCCAGATCTATCTCCCTTTGTTGCGCTTCCAGATCTATCTCCCTTTGTTGCGCTTCCAGATCTATCTCTTTTAATCGTTCTAGTCTGGCTGCACGTTCTTCTTGTTCTTGTTGTTTGGCTGCAATCAATCAATCAATCAAATGTATTTATAAAACCCTTTTTACATCAGCAGATGTCACAAAGTGCTATACAGAAACCCAGCCTAAAACCCCAAACAGCAAGCAATGCAGATGTACAAGCACGGTGGCTCGGAAAAACTCCCTAGAAAGGCAGAAACCTAGGAAGAAACCTAGAGAGGAACCAGGCTCTGGGGGGAAAAACTCCCTAGAAAGGCAGAAACCTAGGAAGAAACCTAGAGAGGAACCAGCCTCTGATTGTTCTTGTTGTTTGGCTCTTCTTGTTCTTGTATTTGCTTTCTGTGGTGGTGGGGCAGCCATCGGAAAATACGGAGCGCAGGGGTTTGTAATGTTCTCTAGATGCGCCGTGATTGGCTCAGGGTTCTGTCACTCATGGAGACACTACGTCACCGCAAAATCTACGGGTAGAGCTCGGAAATTCAAGCCCCTTGGGTGCTGCCATAGAGTTACATTAGAAGTGCCCATCCAAGAAGGCTCAAGGTCATAGGCAACAGATAAAATTACGTCAAATGAGGTTATATCTACAGTAGCTTTGATTGTATTTGTATTTGTATTTATTATGGATGCCCATTAGCTCATGCCAAGGCAGCAGCTACTCTTCCTGGGGTCCAGCAAAATTAAGGCAGTTATACATTTTTAAAACATTTCAATACATTCATAACAGATTTCACAACATATTAAGTGTGTGCCTTCGGGGCTCTACTCTACTACCACATATCTATAACACAAAATCCATGTGTACGTGTGTATAGTGCTTATGTTATCGTGTGTTTGTATGCGTGTCTGTGTTGCTTCACAGTCCCCACTGTTCCATAAGGTGTATTTTTATCAGTTTTTTTTAAATCTAATTTTACTGCTGGCATGAGTTACTTGATGTGGAATAGAGTTCCATGTAGTCATGGCTCTATGTAGTACTGTGCGCCTCCCATAGTCTGTTCTGAACTTGGGGACTGTGAAGAGACCTCTGGTGGCATGTCTTGTGGGGTATGGATGCATTCAACATGTCAATACCTCTCACAAATGCCAGTGGTGATGAAGTCAATCTCTCCTCTACTTTGAACCAGGCATATTATTAATATTAGCTCCCTGTGTACATCCAAGGGACACCTGACCACACGACTGAACAGTAGTCCAGGTGCAACAAAACCAGGGCCTGTAGGACCTGCCTTGTTGATAGTGTTATCTCCTCTAGGGCCTGTAGGGACCTGCCTTGTTGATAGTGTTATCTCCTCTAGGGACTGTAGGACCTGCCTTGTTGATAGTGTTATCTCCTCTAGGGCCTGTAGGACCTGCCTTGTTGATAGTGTTATCTCCTCTAGGGCCTGTAGGACCTGCCTTGTTGATAGTGTTATCTCCTCTAGGGCCTGTAGGACCTGCCTTGTTGATAGTGTTATCTCCTCTAGGGCCTGTAGGACATGCCTTGTTGATAGTGTTATCTCCTCTAGGGCCTGTAGGGACCTGCCTTGTTGATAGTGTTATCTCCTCTAGGGCCTGTAGGGACCTGCCTTGTTGATAGTGTTATTTCCTCTAGGGCCTGTAGGGACCTGCCTTGTTGATAGTGTTATCTCCTCTAGGGCCTGTAGGATCTGCCTTGTTGATAGTGTTATCTCCTCTAGGGCCTGTAGGACCTGCCTTGTTGATAGTGTTATCTCCTCTAGGGCCTCTAGGGACCTGCCTTGTTGATAGTGTTATCTCCTCTAGGGCCTGTATGACCTGCCTTGTTGATAGTGTTATCTCCTCTAGGGCCTGTAGGACCTGCCTTGTTGATAGTGTTATCTCCTCTAGGGCCTGTAGGACCTGCCTTGTTGATAGTGTTATCTCCTCTAGGGCCTGTAGGACCTGCCTTGTTGATAGTGTTATCTCCTCTAGGGCCTCTAGGACCTGCCTTGTTGATAGTGTTATCTCCTCTAGGGCCTGCCTTGTTGATAGTGTTATCTCCTCTAGGGCCTGTAGGACCTGCCTTGTTGATAGTGTTATCTCCTCCAGGGCCTGTAGGACCTGCCTTGTTGATAGTGTTATCTCCTCTAGGGCCTGTGGGACCTGCCTTGTTGATAGTGTTATCTCCTCCAGGGCCTGTAGGACCTGCATTGTTGATAGTGTTATCTCCTCTAAGGCCTGTGGGACCTGCCTTGTTGATAGTGTTATCTCCTCTAGGGCCTGTAGGGACCTGCCTTGTTAATAGTGTTATCTCCTCTAGGGCCTGTAGGACCTGCCTTGTTGATAGTGTTATCTCCTCTAGGGCCTGTAGGACCTGCCTTGTTGATAGTGTTATCTCCTCTAGGGCCTGTAGGACCTGCCTTGTTGATAGTGTTATCTCCTCTAGGGCCTGTAGGACCTGCCTTGTTGATAGTGTTATCTCCTCTAGGGCCTGTAGGACCTGCCTTGTTGATAGTGTTATCTCCTCTAGGCCTGTAGGGACCTGCCTTGTTGATAGTGTTATCTCCTCTAGGGCCTGTAGGACCTGCCTTGTTGATAGTGTTATCTCCTCTAGGGCCTGTAGGACCTGCCTTGTTGATAGTGTTATCTCCTCTAGGGCCTGTAGGACCTGCCTTGTTGATAGTGTTATCTCCTCTAGGGCCTGTAGGACCTGCCTTGTTGATAGTGTTATCTCCTCTAGGGCCTGTAGGACCTGCCTTGTTGATAGTGTTATCTCCTCTAGGGCCTGTAGGGACCTGCCTTGTTGATAGTGTTATCTCCTCTAGGGCCTGTAGGACCTGCCTTGTTGATAGTGTTATCTCCTCTAGGGCCTGTAGGACCTGCCTTGTTGATAGTGTTATCTCCTCTAGGGCCTGTAGGACCTGCCTTGTTGATAGTGTTATCTCCTCTAGGGCCTGTAGGACCTGCCTTGTTGATAGTGTTATCTCCTCTAGGGCCTGTAGGACCTGCCTTGTTGATAGTGTTATCTCCTCTAGGGCCTGTAGGACCTGCCTTGTTTGATAGTGTTATCTCCTCTAGGGCCTGTAGGGACCTGCCTTGTTGATAGTGTTATCTCCTCTAGGGCCTGTAGGGACCTGACTTGTTGATAGTGTTATCTCCTCTAGGGCCTGTAGGACCTGCCTTGTTGATAGTGTTATCTCCTCTAGGGCCTGTAGGACCTGCCTTGTTGATAGTGTTATCTCCTCTAGGGCCTCTAGGGACCTGCCTTGTTGATAGTGTTATCTCCTCTAGGGCCTGTATGACCTGCCTTGTTGATAGTGTTATCTCCTCTAGGGCCTGTAGGACCTGCCTTGTTGATAGTGTTTATCTCCTCTAGGGCCTGTAGGACCTGCCTTGTTGATAGTG
Source organism: Coregonus sp. 'balchen' (assembly GCA_902810595.1). Classification (NCBI taxonomy): domain Eukaryota; kingdom Metazoa; phylum Chordata; class Actinopteri; order Salmoniformes; family Salmonidae; genus Coregonus; species Coregonus sp. 'balchen'. The sequence continues at coordinate 46,858,159 of LR778276.1, forward strand.
TTATCTCCTCTAGGGCCTGTAGGACCTGCCTTGTTGATAGTGTTATCTCCTCTAGGGCCTCTAGGACCTGCCTTGTTGATAGTGTTATCTCCTCTAGGGCCTGCCTTGTTGATAGTGTTATCTCCTCTAGGGCCTGTAGGACCTGCCTTGTTGATAGTGTTATCTCCTCCAGGGCCTGTAGGACCTGCCTTGTTGATAGTGTTATCTCCTCTAGGGCCTGTGGGACCTGCCTTGTTGATAGTGTTATCTCCTCCAGGGCCTGTAGGACCTGCATTGTTGATAGTGTTATCTCCTCTAAGGCCTGTGGGACCTGCCTTGTTGATAGTGTTATCTCCTCTAGGGCCTGTAGGGACCTGCCTTGTTAATAGTGTTATCTCCTCTAGGGCCTGTAGGACCTGCCTTGTTGATAGTGTTATCTCCTCTAGGGCCTGTAGGACCTGCCTTGTTGATAGTGTTATCTCCTCTAGGGCCTGTAGGACCTGCCTTGTTGATAGTGTTATCTCCTCTAGGGCCTGTAGGACCTGCCTTGTTGATAGTGTTATCTCCTCTAGGGCCTGTAGGACCTGCCTTGTTGATAGTGTTATCTCCTCTAGGGCCTGTAGGGACCTGCCTTGTTGATAGTGTTATCTCCTCTAGGGCCTGTAGGACCTGCCTTGTTGATAGTGTTATCTCCTCTAGGGCCTGTAGGGACCTGCCTTGTTGATAGTGTTCTCCTCTAGGGCCTGTAGGGACCTGACTTGTTGATAGTGTTATCTCCTCTAGGGCCTGTAGGACCTGCCTTGTTGATAGTGTTATCTCCTCTAGGGCCTGTAGGACCTGCCTTGTTGATAGTGTTATCTCCTCTAGGGCCTGTAGGACCTGCCTTGTTGATAGTGTTATCTCCTCTAGGGCCTGTAGGACCTGCCTTGTTGATAGTGTTATCTCCTCTAGGGGCTGTAGGACCTGCCTTGTTGATAGTGTTATCTCCTCTAGGGGCTGTAGGACCTGCCTTGTTGATAGTGTTATCTCCTCTAGGGCCTGTAGGACATGCCTTGTTGATAGTGTTATCTCCTCTAGGGCCTGTAGGACCTGCCTTGTTGATAGTGTTATCTCCTCTAGGGGCTGTAGGACCTGCCTTGTTGATAGTGTTATCTCCTCTAGGGGCTGTAGGACCTGCCTTGTTGATAGTGTTATCTCCTCTAGGGCCTGTAGGACATGCCTTGTTGATAGTGTTATCTCCTCTAGGGCCTGTAGGACCTGCCTTGTTGATAGTGTTATCTCCTCTAGGGCCTGTAGGGACCTGCCTTGTTGATAGTGTTATCTCCTCTAGGGCCTGTAGGGACCTGCCTTGTTGATAGTGTTATCTCCTCTAGGGCCTGTAGGGACCTGCCTTGTTGATAGTGTTATCTCCTCTAGGGCCTCTAGGGACCTGCCTTGTTGATAGTGTTATCTCCTCTAGGGCCTGTATGACCTGCCTTGTTGATAGTGTTATCTCCTCTAGGGCCTGTAGGGACCTGACTTGTTGATAGTGTTATCTCCTCTAGGGCCTGTAGGGACCTGCCTTGTTGATAGTGTTATCTCCTCTAGGGCCTGTAGGACCTGCCTTGTTGATAGTCTTATCTCCTCTAGGGCCTGTAGGGACCTGCCTTGTTAATAGTGTTATCTCCTCCAGGGCCTGTAGGACCTGCCTTGTTAATAGTGTTATCTCCTCCAGGGCCTGTAGGACCTGCCTTGTTGTTTGGACACTCATCATGTTGCTCCAACTCTAATTTATGTTGCTCCAACCTCGCCTCAAGTTCTCTTTCCCTTTCCTTGTTGTCGAGCTCTAATTTATGTTTTCCCATTTTGCCTTTAGTTTGTTCCCCAGCAAAATAAAATAAAAAATGTAACTCATACAGAATGGGGAACTAACAAAGAGCCACTGACAACAACCAAAACGAAACAGGTGGGGTTTTAGGAGGGCTTCTGAAAAGACACTCATGGGGGGGTCCACTGAAAGTTGACTAGCAACAACAACTGGGACTTAAAAGACACCCACCATGAGACCCACTAAATGTGACAAAGAAGAGTCAAACAAAATAAAAACTCAAACCAAACTGAAAGACAGGAAGCAAACCAACAAGTGGAGCAAAACGAAAACTGAGAAGATCAGATAAAGGATTGTTTGACTAGAAATCAAATAGGAAGAGACAACTAAAGGTGTTGAACCTCCACATCTCCCAGGACAACTGGAGCACTGGGCCAGCCGCTCTTAAATATCACCTGGGACAGCACAGGTGAAACACCTTCCCACTAACGAGACGGCAACCAGCAGAGGTGTAACACATACTGACTAACGAGGAGACATCAGTCGGTGCGCCCGAAGTCCAACCTCAAAACATAAATGATCAACCAAAGCCTGCTGGTGTAGACTACTTACTGTCAGTAGTGGAATAAGGACCCAATTGTCATACACTACCATTACAGAGAGTTGAAGGGTAGAGGCTAATGATGACACTACCATTACAGAGAGTTGAAGGGTAGAGGCTAATGATGACACTACCATTACAGAGAGTTGAAGGGTAGAGGCTAATGATGATACTACCATTACAGAGAGTTGAAGGGTGGAGGCTAATGATGACACTACCATTACAGAGAGTTGAAGGGTAGAGGCTAATGATGACACTACCATTACAGAGAGTTGAAGGGTAGAGGCTAATGATGACACTACCATTACAGAGAGTTGAAGGGTAGAGGCTAATGATGACACTACCATTACAGAGAGTTGAAGGGTGGAGGCTAATGATGACATTACCATTAGAGAGAGTCTAGTTGTGGGATCTTGTTCCGTGTAAGGTTTGTTTTCTGTACTACCTTGGACTTCACGTTTCGTTTATTGTTTTGTCGTGGTGTTTATTCAGTTAAAATAAACATGTATGCATATCACGCTGCGCCTTGGTCTGACCCGTCATTCAACGAACGTGACATACAGAGAGTTGAAGGGTTTGGCTAATAATGATACTTCCTGTCACGCCCTGACATAGAGTTCTCTAGTTGGTTTGGTCAGGGTGTGAATATCTATGTGAATATCTATGTTGACATTCTATGTTATCTATTTCTATGTTGGCCGGGTGTGGTTCCCATTCAGAGGCAGCTGTCGATCGTTGTCTCTGATTGGGGGTCATCCTTAGGTAGCCATGTTGCCTTCCTGTGTTGTGGGATCTGGTTTCTGTGTGTTTGGCTTGTTTGATGTTTAGCCTTTAGAACTTCACGTTACGTTGCTTTTGTTGTTTTGTTCAGGTGTTTATTCAATAAACGAACATGTACGCACACCACGCTGCACCTTGGTCCAATCCTGTACTCAACAAACGTGACACTACCATTACAGAGAGTTGAAGTGTAGAGGTCATTGGCTTAATCTGCCAACCAATCATCTCCCACAACACCTTCCCCTATGTGTCTTGTGCACATCCGTGCCGTATAGTTCAGACTTCTTGGCAATAAAGATACTTTTTGTATAGTTCAGACTTCTTGGCAATAAAGAGACTGTGTTCTAGGCCCTCTCCTATTCTCTCTATACACCAAGCCACTTGGCTCTGTCATATCCTCACATGGCCTCTCCTATCATTGCTACGCAGACGACACACAACTAATCTTCTCCTTTCCCCCTTCTGATAACCAGGTGGCAAATCGCATCTCTGCATGTCTGGCAGGCATATCAGTGTGGATGACGGGTCACCACCTCAAACTGAACCTCTGCAAGACGGAGCTGCTCTTCCTCCCGGGGAAGGACTGCCCGTTCCATGATCTCGCCATCACGGTTGACAACTCTGTTGTGTCCTCCTCCCAGAGTGCAAAGAACCTTGGCGTGACCCTGGACAACACCCTGTTGTTCTCCGCTAACATCAAAGCAGTGACCCGATCCTGTAGGTTCATGCTCTACAACATTCGGAGAGTACGACCCTACCTTACACAGGAAGCGGTCCTAATCCAGGCACTTGTTATCTCCCGTCTGGATTACTGCAACTCGCTGTTGGCTGGGCTCCCTGCCTGTTCCATTAAACCCCTACAACTCATCCAGAATGCCGCAGCCCGTCTGGTGTTCAACCTTCCCAAGTTCTCTCACGTCACCCCGCTCCTCCGCACACTCCACTGGCTTCCAGTTGAAGCCCGCATCTGCTACAAGACCATGGTGCTTGCCTACGGAGCTGTGAGGGGAACGGCATCTCCGTACCTTCAGGCTCTGATCAGTCCCTACACCCAAACGAGGGCATTGCGTTCATCCACCTCTGGCCTGCTGGCCCCCCTACCTCTGCGGAAGCATAGTTCCCACTCAGCCCAGTCAAAACTGTTCGCTGCTCTGGCACCCCAATGGTGGAACAAGCTCCCTCACGACGCCAGGACAGCGGAGTCACTCACCACCTTCCGGAGACACTTGAAACCCCACCTCTTGAAACCCCACCCCCCCCCCCCCCCCCAAAAAAAGGTGATATATTGTAAAGTGGTTGTCCCACTGGCTATCATAAGGTGAATGCACCAATTTGTAAGTTGCTCTGGATAAGAGCGTCTGCTAAATGACGTAAATGTAAATGAAAATGTAAATGTATAGTTCAGACGTCTTGGCAATAAAGAGACTGTATTGTTTCTCTCATTGGGATAGACTCTGTTGTGTAGGTCAGATAGAGATAGAGACTGTATTGTTTAGGTCTGTTGTGTAGGTCAGATAGAGATAGAGACTGTATTGTTTAGGTCTGTTGTGTAGGTCAGATAGAGAGGACTGATTTTTTAGGTCTTTTTTTTTGTGGAGATAGAGTAGAGACGTTGTTTAGGTTGTGTGTAGGTCAAGAAGAGATAGAGATGGATTTTTAGGTGGTGGTAGGTAGATAGAGATGGGGACTGTTTTTGTTTAGGTTTTTTTTTTTTTTTTTTTTTGGGGGTTTTTTTGGTTTTTGTTAGGTCAGTAGGTAGAACTGTATTGTTTAGGTCGTTGGTAGGTAGATAGAGATAGAGATTTTTTTGGGTCTGTGTGTAGGTAGATAGAGAAGAGACTGATTGTTGGGTTGTTGGAGGTCAGATAGGATAGGCATTTTTTTAGGTTTTTTGGGTGGCGGGTGGGGTTTTTTAGGTCTGTTGAGTAGAGAATGGAGTTTGAGGCTGGTTTTGAGGTCAGATAGAGATAGAGATGTTTTGTTTAGGTTTTTGTGTGGGGGCGGGTAGAGATGGATTATGTTTGGTCGTTGTGAGGTAGAAGAGATAGAGAGGGTTTTGTTTAGGTTGTGTGTAGGTCTAAAAGATAGGTTTTATGTTGGGCCCTGTTGTGAGGAGATGGATAGGATGTTTGTTTGGGTCTGTTGTGTAGGTCAGATAGAGAAGAGACGTATTGTTGGGTTTGTGAGGTAGATAGAGATAGAGATGTATTGTTGGTCGTTGTAGGTCAGTGGTTAGTCTTGTAGGTCAGATAGTTTTCCACACACGCCCCACAAATTGTAGGTTTTGTAGTTTTTCTTTTTTTCTCCATTGGAGCCTGCAGTCGTTTGATTCGAAAATTAAACATGACCAATGCTTTTTTCAGTAAGGGCACTCACATAATTAGTGGGGCCCTTCCATAATGGTTGTTGTCCCAGGTTATATGGCTGTGCACAAGCTGGGGACGAGGTTAGTCGAATTGATTGAAAGTAACGCTGGCTTTTTAGACAGACCCCGTCCCTTTCCCCCCCCATATAATATTGCGTTTTGGTCTTTGGGGGTTGTTTAAAAGTCTTTAGGGAAGCGTTAATTAAAAAGGGGATGAGAAAGGGAGCCTAGTTCTAGGTTAAAAATGTTTGGGGGTGGAGAGCCATATATAGCAGAGAGGCCCTGGCGTCCTTAATTCAGTCCCAAAGGAAATAAGGGGTTTAGATTGAGAGAGAAAAAATGGTAAATAAATTTTGAAAGGGGAAAAGATGGGGGTTTGTTTATTTGTTATTAAGAGAAAAGGGGAAAAGGAGGGGGAAGAGAAGAAGGGAGAGAGGAGGGGAGAAGAAAGCGGAGAGAAGGGAGAAGAAGGAAAAAGAAAGAAAGAGGAGAAGGGGGAGAGGAGGAAGGGGGAAGAGAGAAGAGGGGGAGAGGGAAGGAAAGGGGGAGAGGGGAAAGGAGAAAGAGGAGAAGAGCGGGGGAGAGAAAAAGGAGAGAAGGGGAGAAAAAGAAGAGGAAAGGAGAAGAGGGGGGAAAAGAAAGAGAGAGAAAAAGGAAAAGAGAGGGAAGGAAAGAGAGGAAGAGAGAAAGAGAGAGAGGATAGGAGAGAGAGAGGAGAAGGGGAGGAAAAGGGGAAAAGAAGGAGCCGGGGGAAGAGCGAGAGAGAGGGGGGGAGAGGGAGAAGAGGGAGGAGAGAGAAGGAAAAGGGGGGGAAAAGAAAAAGAAAGGGAACCCCCTTTTTAATGGGGTTTTTTTTAAACCTTTTCTTTTTTTTATTTTTGGAATATCTTTTCCTTTTCCTTCCTTCTTTGTCTCTGTCTGTGTCTCTGTCTATGTCTCTGTCTCTCACTGTTTCTGCACAGTGGGATAATGACATCAACACATATAATAATGGTGATTAGAGAAAGAGGACAGTATACAAAATGATAGATAAAGATGAGCAATAGTGACTGTATAAAATAATTAATTCAAATACGGAGCTATTGTATGCTAACAACATGTTATGCTAACAACATGTTATGCTAACAACATTTTATACTAATACATTTTATACGAATACAATTGCTCAGAGAAAGATGATTTTGTTTAACAAGTAATACTTTTTTTCTCAAAAAGGTAGGAGTCAAAATGATTGACACCCCCTAAATATATACACCTGGATTCACCTGGTCAGTCTATGTCATGGAAAGAGCAGATGTCCCTAATGTTTTGTACACTCAGTGTATATGTCAGTACAATGAGATTATGCAGTGTCTATCTGTAACAACATTGAATATGTACAGTACAATGAGATCATATGTCAGTAGTGTGCGTTTCACTTATCTTGTCAAATTTCTGGCAGGAATACAAGAAGTGCATGTCAGTTTTGTACCTCCTGTTAAATCCCCTGATCTCTGATTGGAGCTGTCTTATTCTGTCCATGGCTCAGTCTGTATGAGAGGGGGTTCTTCATTTGACATCTTGGAGGCTTAGATATCTTGACAAATGTACATTTTCAATTTAGGGACGGATAACAATCAAGTTTGTCCAATTTTATTGGTGGAGTACCGTGGATACCAATATTCCTGTCAGCCTCCCAGGCGCATGTTGCCCAGGATTAAGAACATGAATTGTAGATGAATAACGTTACATTGTATTATATTGTATCTGTCACGCCCTGGCTCTGGGGACTCTTAATTGTTGAGCCAGGGTGTGGATTTTCTATGTTTTGTATGCTATGGTTTTCGTTCTAGATCGGTTAGATCTATGTTGGCCAGGGTGGTTCCCAATCAGAGGCAGCTGTAGCTCGTTGTCTCTGATTGGGAACCATACTTAGGCAGCCTGTTTTCACTAGGTGTGTGGGATCTTGTTCCGAAAGGTTTGTGTTAACCTAGGACTTCATCGTTTGGTTTGTTGTTTTGTTTCGTGTGCAGTACGGTAAATAAGATGTACGTTTATCACGCTGCACCTTGGTCCGCATCTGTCGACGATCGTGACAGAAGATCCCACCACGACTGGATCAAGCAGCGTGAAGAGGAGAGAGGATGGACTTGGGAGGAGAGGAGAGAGAGTCTGGCGAGAGCCATGGAGGCCATGTTCACGGGGGAGAGACAAGCCCAAAAAAATTTAGGGGGGGGGTCACGCCGTGGACGACGAGGGCAGCAGGAGGCCGCGATAGAGCGGTTCAGCCGGTTAGCAGAGGAGGCCGCCAGGTTACGGGGGCTATTGGTCATGAGGGAGAAGGAGAGTGTGGAGGCGAGAGGAACTGGTAGAGGAGCGGAGGTTTATGAGGAAACCCAGTCCCGCTCCTCGCACCAAGCAAGTGGTGTGTGTCACCAGTCCGGTCCGGCCCGTTCCTGATTCCCGCACAAGGCCAGTGGTGTGTGTTCCCAGTACGGTCAGGCCCGTTCCTGCTCCCCGCACTAAGCCTGTGGTGCGCGTCGCCAGCCCGGTCCGGCCCTGTGCCTGCTCCCCGCACAAGCCAGTGGTTGCGCGTCGTCGACCGGTCCCGGCCCGTTCCTGCTCCCCGCACACAAGGGGGCATCGCAGTCCGGGTCCGTGCCTGTTCCACCTGGTGCCTGGTCCGGCAACGGTCAGCTGCTCCATGCCGGGAGCCTAGGCAAATCCGCTCCACCAGTTGTTCAGTCCAGCTCCGGCCAGGCCGGGACAGACCAGACCAGGGGCGGCAACGGGGGGTAGAGAGAGTGTGGTGGTAGCACGCCCTGGAGCCGGATCCGCCTCCGAGGCGGAATGCCCACCCGGCCCCTACCCTCTTGTGTTTTGGTTGGCGCGGTTCGCAGTCCGCGCCTTTGGGGTTGGGGGGGGGGGGGGGCGGGTACTGGGGGTACTGTTCACGCCCATGGCTCTGGGGACTCTTAAATTGTTTGGCCAGGGGTTGTGGATTTTCTATGTTTGGTCTTGCTATGGTTTTCGTTCTAGATCGGTTTGATCTATTGTTGGCCAAGGGTGGGTTCCCCAATCAGAGGCAGCTGTAGTCGTGTCTCTGATTGGGAACCATACTTAGGCACCTGTTTTCACTAGTCATTGTGGGATCTTGTTCCGAAAGGTTTGTGTTAACCTAGGACTTTCGTTTGTTGTTTTGTTCGTGTGGTGTACTTCAATAAAAGATGTACGTTTATCACGCTGCGCCTTGGTCCGCCTTGGTCCGTCATCTATCGACGATCGTGACAGTATCAGAGGCTTCAGACCTCCCCCTTTGGTTTTGCCTGAGTCCACTGTCCAGTCGCAACGAAGCATGGAGAAACCCTTAAATCTGTTGGCTGGGCTCCCTGCCTGTGCCGTTAAACCCCTACAACTCATCCAGAACGCTGCAGCCGATCCTGTAGGTTCATGCTCTACAACATTCGGAGAGTACGACCCTACCTTACACAGGAAGCGGTACAGGTCCTAATCCAGGCACTTGTCATCTCCCATCTGGATTACTGCAACTCGCTGTTGGCTGGGCTCCCTGCCTGTGCCATTAAACCCCTACAACTCATCCAGAACGCTGCAGCCCGTCTGGTGTTCAACCTTCCCAAGTTCTCTCACGTCACCCCGCTCCTCCGCACACTCCACTGGCTTCCAGTTGAAGCTCGCATCTGCTACAAGACCATGGTGCTTGCCAACGGAGCTGTGAGGGGAACGGCACCTCCTTACCTTCAGGCTCTGATCAGACCTTACACCCAAACGAGGGCACTGCGTTCATCCACCTCTGGCCTGCTAGCCCCCCTACCTCTATGGAAGCACAGTTCCCGCTCAGCCCAGTCAAAGCTATTCGCTGCTCTGGCACCCCAATGGTGGAACAAGCTCCCCCACGACGCCAGGACAGCGGAGTCACTGACCACCTTCCGGAGACACTTGAAACCCTACCTCTTTAAGGAATACCTGGAATAGTCTAACAGTAATCCTTCTACACCCCCCCCCTCCCCCAGTGGTGGTTGTCCCACTGGCTATCCTAAGTTGAATGCACCAATTTGTAAGTCGCTCTGGATAAGAGCGTCTGCTAAATGACTTAAATGTAAATGTAAATGTAAATATCGCCTATCGGCAAGTTTCTGAAAAGCATAGAATATTGCAGCTTGTTACGCCCCGTAGGTAGGAAACGCCTGCCCTCCTCCCGTATCTTTGTTTGTCCAAACAATGGAGGAGGGTCCGGTGTAAACAAGGGAACAGCTGAGTCAGAGTTGAAATAGGAGCCGAAATCAAGGTTGAAGTCGAGGTTAGTAGCTGTCGATTCGTAGTTCAAAAGTACTTGCCGTCAAAAGTGATAATGGTGTGCATTTTCTGTACAAAAAAAGTCAGGATAAATACAAAATAGCAAAGTCAGGTTGGAGCACATCAGATGTCAGATCTCCGTCGGCGCCATCTTATCATTTCATTATTCATATTATGATTTTCTAAGATGGTTCTGCTAATTACAAAGACAGAATTAATGAAAATATCACTACATTACTTTTGAGCAGATTATGTTTAGCATATGCCTTATCTGGTTTAGTTGGGCAGGGTACTCTGGTCTTCGTGCCTTATCTGGTTTAGTTGGGCAGGGTACTCTGGTCTTCGTGCAACTACTTCGTAGCTGTCTTGCTGGACTGTTGCTCTCAATGGTGCAGTGGGGTGACGTCCTTTCAGCATGGGAGGTAATGGGGTGGGGGGGGGGGGGGGGGGGGGGGGGGTGCTATCCTGTCAGTGTGTGAGCTAGTGAGTACTTAATGGGGGCCAATAGAGTGAGGGGATGCTGGTCTCTCTGGACAAAGTGCTGGTCTCTCTGAACTAAGTGCTGGTCTCTCTGAACAAAGTGCTGGTCTCTCTGGGTGGAGTGCTGGTCTCTCTGGGTGGAGTGCTGGTCTCTCTGGGTGGAGTGCTGGTCTCTCTGGGTGGAGTGCTGGTCTCTCTGGGTGGAGTGCTGGTCTCTCTGAACAAAGTGCTGGTCTCTCTGGGTGGAGTGCTGGTCTCTCTGGGTGGAGTGCTGGTCTCTCTGGGTGGAGTGCTGGTCTCTCTGGGTGGAGTGCTGGTCTCTCTGGGTGGAGTGCTGGTCTCTCTGAACAAAGTGCTGGTCTCTCTGGGTGGAGTTCTGGTCTCTCTGAACTAAGTGCTGGTCTCTCTGAACAAAGTGCTGGTCTCTCTGGGTGGAGTGCTGGTCTCTCTGAACAAAGTGCTGGTCTCTCTGGGTGGAGTGCTGGTCTCTCTGAACAAAGTGCTGGTCTCTCTGGGTGGAGTGCTGGTCTCTCTGGGTGGAGTGCTGGTCTCTCTGAACAGTGCTGGTCTCTCTGAACAGTACTGGTCTCTCTGAACAGTGCTGGTCTCTCTGAACAGTGCTGGTCTCTCTGAACAAAGTGCTGGTCTCTCTGGGTGGAGTGCTGGTCTCTCTGGGTGGAGTGCTGGTCTCTCTGAACAGTGCTGGTCTCTCTGGGTGGAGTGCTGGTCTCTCTGAACAGTGCTGGTCTCTCTGGGTGGAGTGCTGGTCTCTCTGGGTGGAATGCTGGTCTCTCTGGGTGGAGTGCTGGTCTCTCTGGGTGGAATGCTGGTCTCTCTGAACAGTGCTGGTCTCTCTGAACAGTACTGGTCTCTCTGGGTGTGAGTCTGAGGTGCTCTTATTAGCTGGCTTCCCATAGGCCGGATGCGTCTGGTCTTTCTTCCCACACTGGCTGTGTACTTTAGCACCTTTGCAAATACTTTTACAACCCACCTGTTTAGGTGGACGTGGGCTTGCGTGTGGTGAGGGTGGATGTCTTTGTGGTTCACCAAAAATAAGTTTGGCCTTAGTGCAAATTTTCTGCATTGTTTTCTAAAATAATGTTGAATGGCACATTTCAGCGCAGGAGAAGAGATTAAAATATAATCATTGCAACTGGGTATCTCTCTGTGGCCATAATGGCCACTTCTGCCATAGCTGGGGTCACACATCATCTCATGTTCTTTAGGTCGTTTGTTCCAGTGTGTATTATTACCTGTATATAACATGGCTGATTTGGACACTGATAAGCGCCTACATTGGAACGCAGTGGCTGGACAGTAACACGCTATACATGACGTCAGAGCTCAGTGGCTGTACAGTAACATGCTATACATGACGTCAGAGCTCTGGTTCTGGACAGTAACATGCTATACATGACGTCAGAGCTCAGTGGCTGGACAGTAACACGCTATACATGACGTCAGAGCTCAGTGGCTGGACAGTAACATGCTATACATGACGTCAGAGCTCAGTGGCTGGACAGTAACATGCTATACATGACGTCAGTGCTCAGTGGCTGGACAGTAACATGCTATACATGACGTCAGAGCTCAGTGGCTGGACAGTAACACGCTATACATGACGTCAGAGCTCTGGGTCTGTACAGTAACATGCTATACATGACGTCAGAGCTCAGTGGCTGTACGGTAACACGCTATACATGAGGTCAGAGCTCAGTGGCTGGACAGTAACATGCTATACATGACGTCAGAGCTCAGTGGCTGTACGGTAACATGCTATACATGACGTCAGAGCTCAGTGGCTGGACAGTAACACGCTATACATGACGTCAGAGCTCTGGGTCTGTACAGTAACACGCTATACATGACGTCAGAGCTCAGTGGCTGGACAGTAACATGCTATACATGACGTCAGAGCTCAGTGGCTGGACAGTAACACGCTATACATGACGTCAGAGCTCAGTGGCTGGACAGTAACATGCTATACATGACGTCAGAGCTCAGTGGCTGGACAGTAACACGCTATACATGACGTCAGAGCTCAGTGGCTGGACAGTAACACGCTATACATGACGTCAGAGCTCAGTGGCTGGACAGTAACACGCTATACATGACGTCAGAGCTCAGTGGCTGGACAGTAACACGCTATACATGACGTCAGAGCTCAGTGGCTGGACAGTAACACGCTATACATGACGTCAGAGCTCAGTGGCTGGACAGTAACATGCTATACATGACGTCAGAGCTCAGTGTCTGGACAGTAACACGCTATACATGAGGTCAGAGCTCAGTGGCTGGACAGTAACATGCTATACATGACGTCAGAGCTCTGGTTCTGTACAGTAACATGCTATACATGACGTCAGAGCTCTGGTTCTGGACAGTAACATGCTATACATGACGTCAGAGCTCTGGTTCTGGACAGTAACATGCTATACATGACGTCAGAGCTCAGTGGCTGGACAGTAACATGCTATACATGACGTCAGAGCTCAGTGGGCTGTACAGTAACATGCTATACATGACGTCAGAGCTCAGTGGCTGGACAGTAACATGCTATACATGACGTCAGAGCTCAGTGGCTGGACAGTAACACGCTATATATGACGTCAGAGCTCTGGTTCTGGACAGTAACATGCTATACATGACGTCAGAGCTCAGTGGCTGGACAGTAACATGCTATACATGACGTCAGAGCTCAGTGTCTGTACAGTAACACGCCATACATGACGTCAGAGCTCAGTGGCTGGACAGTAACACGCTATACATGACGTCAGAGCTCAGTGGCTGGACAGTAACATGCTATACATGACGTCAGAGCTCAGTGGCTGTACAGTAACATGCTATACATGACGTCAGAGCTCAGTGGCTGGACAGTAACATTCTATACATGACGTCAGAGCTCAGTGGCTGTACGGTAACACGCTATACATGACGTCAGAGCTCAGTGGCTGGACAGTAACACGCTATACATGACGTCAGAGCTCAGTGGCTGGACAGTAACATGCTATACATGACGTCAGAGCTCAGTGACTGGACAGTAACATGCTATACATGACGTCAGAGCTCAGCGGCTGTACAGTAACATGCTATACATGACGTCAGAGCTCAGTGGCTGGACAGTAACATGCTATACATGACGTCAGAGCTCAGTGTCTGGACAGTAACATGCTATACATGACGTCAGAGCTCAGTGGCTGGACAGTAACACGCTATACATGACGTCAGAGATCAGTGGCTGGACAGTAACATGCTATACATGACGTCAGAGCTCAGTGTCTGGACAGTAACATGCTATACATGACGTCAGAGCTCAGTGGCTGGACAGTAACATGCTATACATGACGTCAGAGCTCAGTGGCTGGACAGTAACATGCTATACATGACGTCAGAGCTCAGGTTCACACATCACGACAAGAGAGACACCACAACACTACATAAAGAGAGACACCACAACACTACATAAAGAGAGACGCCACAACACTACATAAAGAGAGACACCACAACACTACATAAAGAGAGAGACACCACAACACTACATAAAGAGAGACACCACAACACTACATAAAGAGAGACGCCACAACACTACATAAAGAGACACCAACAACAATACATAAAGAGAGACACCACAACACTACATAAGAGAGAACACCACAACACTACATAAAGAGAGACACCACAACACTACTAAAGAGAGACACCACAACACTATATAAGAGAGGACCCACAACCACTGACATTAAGAGAGACACCACAACACTACATAAAGAGAGAGACACCACAACACTACATAAAGAGAGACACCACAACACTACATAAAGAGAGACACCACAACACTACATAAAGAGAGACACCACAACACTACATAAAGAGAGACACCACAACACTACATAAAGAGAGACACCACAAACTACATAAAGAGGAGAGACACCTACATAAGAGAGAGAGACACCACAACACTACATAAAGAGGAGGAGAGAGGACCACCAACACTACATAAAGAGAGAGAGACACCCACAACACTACATAAAGAGAGAGACACCACAAACACTACATAAAGAGAGATAGACACCACAACACTACATAAAGAGAGAGAGACACCACAACACTACATAAAGAGAGACCACAACACTACATATAGAGAGAGAGACACCACAACAATAAATAAAGAGAGACACCACAACACTACATAAAGAGAGACGCCACAACACTACATAAAGAGAGACACCACAACACTACATAAAGAGAGACACCACAACACTACATAAAGAGAGGACACCACAAACACTACATAAAGAGAGACACCACAACACTACATAAAGAGAGACACCACAACACTACATAAAGAAGAGACACCACAACACTACATAAAGAGAGACACCACAACACTACATAAAGAGAGGACACCACAACACTACATAAAGAGAGAACCAAACACTTACATTAAAGAGGAGGACACACAACACTACATAAGAAGAGAGACACCACAAACACTAACATAAAGAGAGAGAGACACCACAACAATACATAAAAGAGAGACACAACAAACATACATAAAGAGAGACACCACAACACTACATAAGAGAGACACCACAACACTACATAAAGAGAGACACCACAACAACTACATAAAGAGAGACACCACAACACTTCATAAAGAGGAGAGGGAGGAGGAGACACCACAACACTACATAAAGAGAGAGAGACACCACAACACTACATAAAGAGAGACACCACAACACTACATAAAGAGAGAGAGACACCACAACACTACATAAAGAGAGACAACCACAACAATACATAAAGACACCACACAACACTACATAAAGAGAGACACCACAACAATACATAAAGAGAGACACCACAACACTACATAAAGAGGAGAGACACCACAACACTACATAAAGAGAGAGAGACACCACAACACTACATAAAGAGAGAGACGCCACAACACTACATAAAGAGAGAGAGACACCACAACACATAATAAAAGAGAGAGCCACAAACACTACATAAAGAGAGAGAGACACCACAACACTACATAAAGAGAGACACCACAACAATACATAAAGAGAGACACCACAACACTACATAAAGAGAGAGAGACACCACAAACACTACATAAAGAGAGAGGACACCACAACACTACATAAAGAGAGAGAGAACACCACAACACTACATAAAGAGAGAGAGACACCACAACACTACATAAAGAGAGACACCACAACACTACATAAAGAGAGACACCACAACACTACATAAAGAGAGAGACGACCACAACACTACATAAAGAGAGACACCACAACACTACATAAAGAGAGACGCCACAACACTACATAAAGAGAGGACACCACAACACTACATAGAGAGAGAGAGACACCACAACACTACATAAAGAGAGACACCACAACACTACGTAAAGAGAGACCAACCACAACACTACATAAAGAGAGAGACACCACAACACTACATAAAGAGAGATAGACCCACAACACTACATAAAGAGAGAGACACCACAAACACTACATAAAGAGAGGACCCCACAACACTACATATAGAGAGAGAGACACCCACAACAATAAATAAAGAGAGACACCACAACACTACATAAAGAGAGACGCCACAAACACTACATAAAGAGAGACACCACAACACTACATAAAGAGAGAACCACAACACTACATAAAGAGAGACACCACAAACACTACATAAAGAGAGAACACCACAACACTACATAAAGAGAGACACCACAACACTACATAAAGAGAGACACCACAACACTACATAAAGAGAGACACCACAACACTACATAAGAGAGGACACCACAAACACTACATAAAGAGAGACACCACAACACTACATAAAGAGAGACACCACAACACTACATAAAGAGAGAGAGACACCACAACAATACATAAAGAGAGACACCACAACACTACATAAAGAGAGACACCACAACACTACATAAAGAGAGACACCACAACACTACATATAGAGAGACACCACAACACTACATAAAGAGAGACACCACAACACTTCATAAAGAGAGAGAGACACCACAACACTACATAAAGAGAGAGAGACACCACAACACTACATAAAGAGAGACACCACAACACTACATAAAGAGAGAGAGACACCACAACACTACATAAAGAGAGAGAGACACCACAACACTACATAAAGAGAGAGAGACACCACAACACTACATAAAAGAGAGACACCACAACACTACATAAAGAGAGACACCACAACACTACATAAAGAGAGACACCACAACACTACATAAAGAGAGACACCACAACACTACATAAAGAGAGAGAGACACCACAACACTACATAAAGAGAGAGAGACACCACAACAATACATAAAGAGAGACACCACAACACTACATAAAGAGAGACACCACAACACTAACATAAAGAGAGACCACCACAACACTACATATAGAGAGACACCACAACACTACATAAAGAGAGACACCACAACACTTCATAAAGAGAGAGAGACACCACAACACTACATAAGAGAGAGAGACACCACAACACTACATAAAGAGAGAGAGACGCCACAACACTACATAAAGAGAGAGAGACACCACAACAATACATAAAGAGAGACACCACAACACTACATAAAGAGAGAGAGACACCACAACACTACATAAAGAGAGACACCACAACAATACATAAAGAGAGACACCACAACACTACATAAAGAGAGAGGACACCACAACACTACATAAAGAGAGAGAGACACCACAACACTACATAAAGAGAGAGAGACACCACAACACTACATAAAGAGAGAGAGACACCACAACACTACATAAAGAGAGACACCACAACACTACATAAAGAGAGACACCACAACACTACATAAAGAGAGACGCCACAACACTACATAAAGAGAGACACCACAACACTACATAAAGAGAGACGCCACAACACTACATAAAGAGAGACACCACAACACTACATAAAGAGAGAGAGAGACACCACAACACTACATAAAGAGAGACACCACAACACTACGTAAAGAGAGACACCACAACACTACATAAAGAGAGACACCACAACACTACATAAAGAGAGACGCCACAACACTACATAAAGAGAGACACCACAACACTACATAAAGAGAGACACCACAACACTACATAAAGAGAGACACCACAACACTACATAAAGAGAGACACCACAACACTACATAAAGAGAGAGAGACACCACAACACTACATAAAGAGAGATAGACACAACACAACACTACATAAAGAGAGACACCACAACACTACATAAAGAGAGACACCACAACACTACATAAAGAGAGACCTAAGACAACAACACAGCATGGTAGCAACACGACATGACAACAACATGGTAGCAACACAACATGGTAGCAACACAACATGGCAGCAGCACAACATGGTAGCAACACAACATGGTAGCAACACAAGATGGTACAAACATTATTGGGCAACAGACAACAGCACAAAGGGCAAAAAGGTAGAGACAACAATACATCACGCCAAGCGGCCACAACTGTCAGTAAGAGGGTCCATGAATGAGTCTTTGAATGAAGAGATGGAGAGAAAACTGTCCAGTTTGAATGTTTTTTCATACAAGGACTTGTATGAGGTGACTACCTCAAGCTCTAAACCCTCAGAGGTAGTAATCACACCGGTGGGGAGAGGGGCATTCTTCTTACCAAACCACATGACCTTTGTTTTGGAGGTGTTCAGAACAAGGTTAAGGGCAGAGAAAGCTTGTTGGACACTAAGAAAACTTTGCTGTAGAGCGTTTAACACCAAATCCAGGGAGGGGCCAGCTGAGTATAAGACTGTTCATCTGCATATAAATGGATGAGAGAGCTTCCTACTGCCTAAGCTGTGTTGTTGATGTAAATTGAGAAGAGCGTGGGGCCTAGGATGGAGCCTTGGGGTTCTCCCTTGGTGACAGGCAGTGGCTGAGACAGCAGATGTTCTGACTTTACACACTGCACTCTTTGAGAGAGAGGTAGTTAGCAAACCAGGCCAAAGACCCCTCAGAGACACCAATACTCCTTAGCCGGCCCACAAGAATGGAATGGTTTACCGTATCAAAAGCTTTGACCAAGTCAATGGAAATAGCAGCACAACATTGCTTAGAATCAAGGGCAATGGTGACATCATTTAGAACCTTTAAGGTTGCAGTGACACATCCATAACCTGAGAGGAAACCAGATTGCATACCAGAGAGAATACTATAGACATCACGAAACCAGATTGCATACCAGAGAGAATACTATAGACATCACGAAACCAGATTGCATACCAGAGAGAATACTATAGACATCACGAAACCAGATTGCATACCAGAGAGAATACTATAGACATCACGAAACCAGATTCCATACCAGAGAGAATACTATAGACATCACGAAACCAGATTGCATACCAGAGAGAATACTATAGACATCACGAAACCAGATTGCATACCAGAGAGAATACTATAGACATCACGAAACCAGATTGCATACCAGAGAGAATACTATAGACATCACGAAACCAGATTGCATACCAGAGAGAATACTATAGACATCACGAAACCAGATTCCATACCAGAGAGAATACTATAGACATCACGAAACCAGATTGCATACCAGAGAGAATACTATAGACATCAAGAAACCAGATTGCATACCAGAGAGAATACGTTAGACATCAAGAAACCAGATTGCATACCAGAGAGAATACGTTAGACATCAAGAAAGTCAGTCAGTTGATTATTGACAGGTTTTTCCAACACCTTTTGATAAACAGGGCAAAATAGAAATTGGCCTATAACAGCTTGATCTCCCCCTTTAAATAAAGGACGCACCGTGGCTGCCTTCCAAGCAATGGGAACCTCCCCAGAGAGGAGAGACAGGTTAAAGGTCAGAGACAGGCTTGGCGATGATAGGGGCTGCAACCTTAAAGAAGAAAGGGTCTAAACCATCTGACCCAGAGGTTTTTTTGGGGTCAAGTTTAAGGAGCTCCTTTAGCACCTCGGACTCAGTGACCGCCTGCAGGGAGGAACTGTGTAGCGGGGCAGGGGAAAAAGGGGGAGGAGCATCAGGGCTAGTCGCATTAGAAGGGGAGATGAGGAAATGTTGGACGGGCAAGGAGGCATGTCTGAGTCCAATAGGAATCCTGACTTAACGAAGTGGTGATTAAAGAGCTCAGCCATGTGCTCCTTGTCAGTAACAACCACATCATCAACATTAAGGGACGTGGGCAGCTGTGAGGAGGAGGGTTTATTCTCCAGGTCTTTAACCGTTTTCCAGAACTTCTTGGGGTTAGACCCACAGAGAGAGAACTGCTCCTTAAAGTAACTAACTTTGTCCTTCCGGATAGCCTGAGTGCACTTATTTCTCATTTGCCTGAACGAGAGCCAGTCAGCCTGAGGATGCGTGTGCCGAGCCTTTCGCCAAATGGAATGATGGTGGTCATCTTAAAACATGTGGGGATTACAGGCCGGGACAAGGAAAATTACTGTGAATATGCCTGCCAGCTGTTCTGCTCATGCTGTGAGAACGCGCCCTGGAATACCATCGGGCCCCACGGACTTGCGGGTGTTGACCTGATTAAAGACCTTTCTCACGTCGGCCTCGGAGAGCGAAATAACCCAATCCTTTTTCTTTTTTTTTTGTTCTTTTTTTTGGGGGGGGGGGGGGGGGGGGGGGGGGGGGGGGGGGGGTAGATCAACTTAATATTGCAGATAGATTGTAACTTCCATCAATGTAATTGTCTGCATCACTTCCAATACCCCATGTTTTTCTTTGTGTATATGTATGTGTATATATATATATATATATACATACATATACACACATACATACATATACATATATATACACATATACACACACATACATATCCTTTAAAAATATATATATTCCCCTTTATTAATTTCCAACCCCACCACCCTTTCCCTAATTGGAGTAAACTAGTGAACAACAACGCTTAGGCCTCTACTTCCAGCTTATACTTACTATCTACATTTTATGGACACAGTCAATTTTACAATAATTACATTTTCTTTGTTCTTTCTCCTGAACTTCTTCTACTCTCAACCTCTCCGATCATTTTCATGATGTCCATCCGGTTTGCTTCTATATGCCATATCTTTCTAACTGTGCTCCTTCACAAAAGCTTCCAACCTACAACCCATACACTTATTATGGACACAGCATGCCTACATTATTAGTTATCTTGTTGTTATTAGTTGTTAGTTGTTATTAGTCCCATCCTTCAATTCCATTCAACACCTCCCATATATCTCTTAACACCATCCATATAGGATTTCTATTTGCCATATATTTTTCAACTGTACTGTGATGTCTTACAAAAGTTCTGAACCATTCTCATTGTTTCTACAGATTGTGAATTGAAAATAAACATTTTTGCTAATAGTATCATTATGTTATTGATCGATTGACTATTACTTTTCAGATCACCCAGTAGTGCTATCTGCAGGGTCAGCTCCAGGTAAATATTGCAATCCTTTAGCCATTCCTGGACCTGTGTCCAAAAACAAGCTACAAATGGACAGTACCAAATCAAATGATCTAATGATTCTGTCTCTTCGCAGCAAAATCTGCAGAGCTGGGAAGATTGTATCCCCCATATAAATAACATTCTATTGGTAGCAAGAATTTTATATAATAATTTAAATTGAAAGATTCTAAGTTTTGAATCCGGTGTCGTTTTGCGTATCAGTTCATAAACACTATGCCATGGGATCGGTACGTAAAAAATCTCTTACCAACTATTTTGTAATCTATATGAGACGGCTGTCAATCCTTTGGTCCTTAAATGAAACTGATATACTTTTTTATTTATCACAGTTTTCCTTAACCAATTATGTTCTTTAATGCAAGTCCGACAGACAAGTTCCTTACTTTCTCCCCCTTCCACTTTCCTCTTCCACTTTTGCGGTAAGGCTGCAATTATTTGGTTGTAATTTTGGGTAAAGCAGACATTTCCATATGTTTTTGTTAGCTGTATAACTCCACCAGTTTTTAGGTCAATTAGTATATTTGAGTTTAACCACAATATTTGTTGCATTATTTGTTCTGTCATTTCTGGAGGATTAAATTGAAATTGCAACCAACTTTCTATGGCTTGTTTTACAAATAGTGATATCTGGGAGATGATTTCCTTTTCAAATAACTGAGAGCGAGAGGTTGTAATCTGAATAAAGGGAAAAAGGCCATTCTTGAACATGGGGTGAGACAATCTTACTAATTTGCTAGAGAACCAGTTCGGATTTAAGCATAACTTTTGTATAACTGAAGCTTTTAGTGATAGGTCTAATGCTTTAATATTTAATCATTTCTGTCCTCCGAATTCACATTCATTATATAAATAGGCCTGTTTAATTTTGTCTGGCTTGCCGTTCCAAATAAAATGGATTATATGTTTCTCATATAATTTAAAAAACAATAATACTAAAGAGTTAATCAGGGTGATTTTTCCACAAATTGACAGGTATTTTCCTTTCCATGGTAGCAAGATCTTATCTTTTTTTGCTAACTTTCTAATATAATGTACTGGAGTGAGATCATTTATTTCCTTTGGGGTATGTATTCCGAGTATATCCACATCACCATCAGACCATTTTATTGGTAAACTACATGGTAATGTAAAAAAAAATTATTTTATTGATCCAATACGTAATATAGTACATTTATCATAATTTGGTTGTAATCCAGAGCGGTTAGAAAATGTATCTAGATCCTCTATGAGGCTGTGGAGTGACACAATGTTGTTGTTGTCAAAGTGTACATAAAATGCATTGAGTTCATCTGGTAGAGAGGCATTGTTGGACTTAATGGCCTATAGCCCCTGAGCCTGTGTAATATGATTCCATCTTATTCCTCCAGTATATTGTCCCTTTGCTCATTTGACTCTGCGGAGGTCGTAGCGGGACTTCCTGTCCTTGTTCCTGTCCTCGGCCGTAGCCCCAGGGTCGTCTACGATAGCTCTGTGTGCGGTAGCCCTGTCCTTTAGCTTAGCGCCAACCTCTGTGTCAATCCACGGCTTTTGATTGGGGAAGCAGCGAACCCTCACCGTAGGGACAACGTCGGCGATACATTTTCTAATGAATTCAGTGACGGAGGTGGTAAGCACGTCAATGTTATCGAAATATATTCCAATTAGTGCTAGCAAAGCACCACTCCCCCCCCTCGATTTCCCTGACTCCACTGTCCGTCCGGTGAATGGAGAATCCATCGAGTTGGATAGCCATTGGGGGTATCTTGTCCGAGAGCCATGTTTCAGAAAAGCAACGAATATTGCAGTTTCGTCCCGTTGGTAGCAAATCCGCGATCGAAGGTCCCCATTTTAATATCGAGTGACTGTACATTGGCCAGTAGAATGGAGGGAAGGGTTGGCCGGTTTTCCCTTGCTGTCTGGTTGAATAGCAGAGTCGAGTGTATCGTCCGTAAACCAGGTAAAAACAAAGACACAGCATTCCCTGATGATGGAGATTGAAAAGCTTGGGATGAGGTTGAGTCAGTTTGGGCTGGAAAGAGTCAGCTTGGGATGAGGTTGAGTCAGTTTGGGCTGGAAAGAGTCAGCTTGGGATGAGGTTGAGTCAGTTTGGGCTGGAAAGAGTCAGCTTGGGATGAGGTTGAGTCAGTTTGGGCTGGAAAGAGTCAGCTTGGGATGAGGTTGAGTCAGTTTGGGCTGGAAAGAGTCAGCTTGGGATGAGGTTGAGTCAGATTGGGCTGGAAAGGCCCAGTGGAGGTTCAGTGGAGGGACAGCCAAGGAGAAACAAAGACTGTCTCAAACAACAGGCCCGGAACTCTTCAACAGCCCACCACACCTCCTTCTCTGATTGGTCAGTCACTACATTGGAGCCTCTAATCTGAATGGTCGGTCACTACATTGGAGCCTCTCCTCTGAATGGTTGGTCACTACATTGGAGCCTCTCCTCTGAATGGTCGGTCACTACATTGGAGCCTCTCCTCTGATTGGTCAGTCACTACATTGGAGCCTCTTCTCTGGTACTGGTCCTCCATTGCCAGGAATGTAGCCCCCACCTGGGTGATGCCACGGCTGCTGAAAAGTGCAAGAAAACCCACCACATTTTAGCAGTGGTTAGGAGCAGTCCCTGAACAGTGGTTATAAGCAGTCCCTGAACAGTGGTTATGAGCAGTCCCTGAACAGGCCCTGAACTTCCTCTGCTACCTCGTGACACAGTATGCAGTCACTGGTAGAGGTGATATGATTCTTGACTAGTCTCTCAAAGCACTTCATGATGACAGAGGTGAGTGCTACGGGGCGATAGTCATTTAGTTCAGTTACCGTTGCTTTTCTTGGATACAGGAACAATGGTGGACATCTTGAAGCAAGTGGGGACAGCAGACTGGGACAGGGAGAGATTGAATATGTCCGTAAACACTCCAGCCAGCTGGTCTGCGCATGCTCTGAGGACACGGCTAGGGATGCCTTTTGGGTCGGCTTCTGGAATCAGTTCAGTTGCCCTGGGGAGAGCAAACAAAGTATCTGCTTCGGGAAAGTTGCATTCCTGGTCGTAATGCTGGTAGTTCTGGTGAGTTACCGCCACTCTGATATCCAATAGTTTTTCCCGGCTGTATGTAATGATACAAAACATTTTCTGAGCTAATAATGTAAAAAATACATAAAAACACAAATACCACAAAGTTTCCTAAGAACTAGTCGCGAGGCCGCCATCTTCGTCGGCGCCAGGTAGACAGAAAACATCTGTCCATTTAAATCAATTTTTTTTATGCCAGATGTATTTTTTTGCTTTAAATCCCATGTATCAATATTATTATTGAATAGGTGTGTTTAGTTTAATCTGAAAGTATCTCAAATTGATTGTGAAGCTCAACAAAGTCATTTGTAGATGATTTAAACATGATGTGTGAAAAATGCTAATGTCGGTAGGAGGATTTAGATGGGATTTTTGCCACAAATGCTAAAACTTTACCATTTGGAAACAACAGTGCCAGGGAAACTAAATCAAAGCATGGATTGCTGTCAAACCTTGTCCACAGACTTCCACAAAGGTACTGTTTTCAATGTTTTTCTCCATAATGCAGCCCCTTTGATTAAAAACCATTAACCTATATCTACCCAACAATGTCCTCGGTCACCTTGATCAAAAGGTGCTGTCCTGCTTGTCGTTTCATTCATAATTCATGTTGCGGGCAGAGAGAGAGAGAGAGAGGCCCAGAGAGAGATAGGCCCAGAGAGAGATAGGCCCAGAGAGAGATAGGCCCAGAGAGAGATAGGCCCAGAGAGAGATAGGCCCAGAGAGAGATAGGCCCAGAGAGAGATAGGCCCAGAGAGAGATAGGCCCAGAGAGAGATAGGCCCAGAGAGAGATAGGCCCAGAGAGAGAGGCCCAGAGAGTGGGGATGTGATGTGTCTGAGACTCCGTGTTTATGTTTGTCCACGCTCTGATAGGAGGAGAGAGAGAGAGCGAGAGAGGAGAAGAGAGAGAGAGAGAGAGAGAGAGAGCGAGAGAGAGAGAGAGAGAGAGGAGACGAGAGAGAGAGAGAGAGGAGAGAGGCGCCGGAGAGAGAGAGAGAGGAGAGAGAGAGGGAGAGAGGAGAAAGAGGGGAGAGGAGGGGGGAGAAATGAGAGGGGACGAGGAGAGAGGCGCCTGCCAGGGGGCGGGGGTGTAGAGCTCACGTGTTTATAAACCCCAGCTCTCGCGCTGTGGGTGGGAACACCAATCGGAGAGAGTGAGAGACAGAGACAGAGAGAGACCGAGAGAGAGGAGACTGAGGAGGAGAAGCCGTGGTGGTGGCAGGCTGACAGGGGCTCGCGGAGGGGGAGCAGCTGGTGCCCCTGCATGGATCTCCACCCCTCTATCTCAGCGTGCACATGGACGACCACCTCAGCCTCCTGCAATCCCCGCCGCCTTCCGTCACCAAGACCCACCAGGACAACCCCGACCTCCGAGACCGCGACACCCTAATAAACCACGGATACACAGAGACAGACATCGATGTGATGACGGTGGTGGCGTGCGGCGGAGACAACATGCTGGAGGAGTTGGTGGTGCTACCAGGTCACCACTCTCTGGACCGGTACGAACGGAACCAACCGGACCACGAGTGCTGTGAACGCGTTGTCATCAATATCTCCGGGCTGCGCTTCGAGACGCAGCTGAAGACCCTCTCCCAGTTCCCTGAGACCCTGCTGGGGGACCCCAAGAAGAGAATGAGGTAACTAGAGTACTTTAGTAATATTGGTTATACTGTGTCTGTATGTTAACTCCTAGAAGAGAATGAGGTAACTTTAGTACTTATATAGATTAGTATACACTTGTAGTGGACAGTGATATTTGACATGTGTGTATACAGTATTCATGATATTATAAATACCTCACATGTGACTCGTAATAAGACGAAGCAATTAGCCTATTAAAATGTTTAGCTGACTCATAAGATAATTAAAATATACAAGCAAGCATTAGGCAATGAGTTTATGTTGACTAGCAATAATTAGTCTGGGAATTGTCTATATCAAAGGCAGATATTTAATTAACATTGTTCAATGAATGGATTCACATACAAGGCATGAAGCTTAAGTTACAAAGCATTAACAAGCATTACAAAGCATCCTTCTAGGCATATAGATCCTGAGGTTAACTCAGAAGACAAAGCATGAACAAAGAGATGCTTACTAGGCCAGAGGCCTTGAAGCCTGAGAATTAATCAAGCAACCTTCCTCCGTGGACTGGATACAGTAAAAGAGAGATAACAAAGGCATTTAATTCAATTTATAACATCTGAAGGTGTAACCTTTCAACCCAAAACCAACCACCGTTGACCAATCAAACGATACCAAGTTTACAGTAACCTAAACACTCCGAGGTCCAGTCTCCAATGGCGTCACAGCATTTAAAGGCTTGTGTGGGGGACGACACCAATGTAAATAAGACAGAATTCCTGAGAGGACCATAAAACCTTTTTGCATATAGTAATTCAGAGTTCACCCTGTACAGATACAAGTAACACAGAGATAATACAACCATATACAGTGGGGAGAACAAGTATTTGATACACTGCAGATTTAGCAGGTTTTCCTACTTACAAAGCATGTAGAGGTCTGTAATTTTTATCATAGGTACACTTCAACTGTGAGAGACGGAATCTAAAACAAAAATCCAGAAGATCACATTGTATGATTTTTAAGTAATTAATTTGCATTTTATTGCATGACATAAGTATTTGATCACCTACCAACCAGTAAGAATTCCGGCTCTCACAGACCTGTTAGTTTTTCTTTAAGAAGCCCTCCTGTTCTCCACTCATTACCTGTATTAACTGCACCTGTTTGAACTCGTTACCTGTATAAAAGACACCTGTCCACACACTCAATCAAACAGACTCCAACCTCTCCACAATGGCCAAGACCAGAGAGCTGTGTAAGGACATCAGGGATAAAATTGTAGACCTGCACAAGGCTGGGATGGGCTACAGGACAATAGGCAAGCAGCTTGGTGAGAAGGCAACAACTGTTGGCGCAATTATTAGAAAATGGAAGAAGTTCAAGATGACGGTCAATCACCCTCGGTCTGGGGCTCCATGCAAGATCTCACCTCGTGGGGCATCAATGATCATGAGGAAGGTGAGGGATCAGCCCAGAACTACACGGCAGGACCTGGTCAATGACCTGAAGAGAGCTGGGACCACAGTCTCAAAGAAAACCATTAGTAACACACTACGCCGTCATGGATTAAAATCCTGCAGCGCACGCAAGGTCCCCCTGCTCAAGCCAGCGCATGTCCAGGCCCGTCTGAAGTTTGACAACGACCCGAAACACACAGCCAGGGCAACTAAGGAGTGGCTCCGTAAGAAGCATCTCAAGGTCCTGGAGTGGCCTAGCCAGTCTCCAGACCTGAACCCAATAGAAAATCTTTGGAGGGAGCTGAAAGTCCGTATTGCCCAGCGACAGCCCCGAAACCTGAAGGATCTGGAGAAGGTCTGTATGGAGGAGTGGGTTTGCACACCCTGCTGCAGTGTGTGCAAACCTGGTCAAGACCTACAGGAAACGTATGATCTCTGTAATTGCAAACAAAGGTTTCTGTACCAAATATTAAGTACTGCTTTTCTAATGTATCAAATACTTATGTAATGCAATAAAATGCAAATTAATTACTTAAAAATCATACAATGTGATTTTCTGGATTTTTGTTTTAGATTCCGTCTCTCACAGTTGAAGTGTACCTATGATACAAATTACAGACCTCTACATGCTTTGTAAGTAGGAAAACCTGCAAAATCGGCAGTGTATCAAATACTTGTTCTCCCCACTGTAGATAGCATCAGAGTTATCCTCAGTGAACAAGTTTCAGATAGATAAGATACATGTATACACAGGAGGTTGCTGGCACCTTAAATGGGGAGGTCTGACTTGTGGTAATGACTGGAGCGGAATTAGTGGAATTGTATTTGCTCCGTTCCAGCCATTATTATGAGCCGTCCTCCCCTCACCAGCCTCCTGTGATACTATAGTATTATTCTATCACATTCAATATTCAGTGCTCTGGATACTGTAACAGAGAGAAACATTTTGGCCCCTCAGAGGGGGAAGGGCTGACTAGTCCTTTGGCATTGTCCTTTGTACCTGGACCATTTGCAACTCCAGGTGTCAGAGAGCACTTCAATTAGGGTCGAGCCTACACACTCTTAGAGAAGAAGGTGTTATCTAGAACCTAAAAGGGTCATTTGGCTGTCCCGATAGGAGAACCCTTTGAAGAACCCTTAAAGGTCCTGTCTGAGTTCTAAGAACCCTTCTGGGTTTCATTCCACATAGGGTGTTTACATGGAACCCAAAAGGGTTCTACTTGGAACCAAAAATAGTTCTTCATGGAACCAAAAATGGTTTTCTTTTGGGGACAGCCACCCCAAAACCTTTTTGGAACACTTTTTTCTAAGAGTGTATAAAGGTCCTGTCTGAGTCTAAGTTAACCCTAACCCTAACCCCAAGAAGAGGATGTTAACCCTAACCTTCACCACAAGAAGATGATGTTAACCCTGACCTTCACCCCAAGAAGAGGATGTTAACCCTGACCTTCACCCCAAGAAGAGGATGTTAACCCTGACCTTCACCCCAAGAAGATGATGTTAACCCTGACCTTCACCCCAAGAAGAGGATGTTAACCCTGACCTTCACCCCAAGAAGAGGATGTTAACCCTAACCTTCACCCCAAGAAGAGGATGTTAACCCTGACCTTCACCCCAAGAAGAGGATGTTAACCCTAACCTTCACCCCAAGAAGAGGATGTTAACCCTAACCTTCACCCCAAGAAGAGGATGTTAACCCTAACCTTCACCCCAAGAAGAGGATGTTAACCCTAACCTTCACCCCAAGAAGAGGATGTTAACCCTAACCTTCACCCCAAGAAGAGGATGTTAACCCTAACCTTCACCCCAAGAAGAGGATGTTAACCCTAAATTTCACCCCAAGAAGAGGATGTTAACCCTAACCTTCACCCCAAGAAGAGGATGTTAAACCTAACCTTCACCCCAAGAAGAGGATGTTAACCCTAACCTTCACCCCAAGAAGAGGATGTTAACCCTAACCTTCACCCCAAGAAGAGGATGTTAACCCTAAATTTCACCCCAAGAAGAGGATGTTAACCCTAACCTTCACCCCAAGAAGATGATGTTAACCCTGACCTTCACCCCAAGAAGAGGATGTTAACCCTGACCTTCACCCCAAGAAGAGGATGTTAACCCTAACCTTCACCCCAAGAAGAGGATGTTAACCCTAACCTTCACCCCAAGAAAAGGATGTTAACCCTGACCTTCACCCCAAGAAGAGGATGTTAACCCTGACCTTCACCCCAAGAAGAGGATGTTAACCCTAACCTTCACCCCAAGAAGAGGATGTTAACCCTGACCTTCACCCCAAGAAGAGGATGTTAACCCTAACCTTCACCCCAAGAAGAGGATGTTAACCCTGACCTTCACCCCAAGAAGAGGATGTTAACCCTAACCTTCACCCCAAGAAGAGGATGTTAACCCTGACCTTCACCCCAAGAAGAGGATGTTAACCCTGACCTTCACCCCAAGAAGAGGATGTTAACCCTGACCTTCACCCCAAGAAGAGGATGAGGTAACTTCTAGTGTTTACTGTTGACTGTTTATTGTATTATTCTCTATGTTAACCCTAACTCTAGCTTATTTTAGTTTTAAGTACATGCTCAAGAATTTGACAAATGTTAAATCCATATCATTCTTTCAGACACTATCATTTTTGTATTCCCTCTACATAAAGGAGCAGCAAACCGCAAGCTAAAAGCACTTGCAGTTTGCCGTTCCAACTGTCATTTTTTTATTTGGGAACCACAAATGAGTGTGTAAACAGTGTTGTCGAACTGACAACTGGAGAAACAAAGAAGTGAGAAGCTGTTCAGATTTACATTTACATTTACGTCATTTAGCAGACCCTCTTATCCAGAGCGACTTACAAATTGGTGCATTCACCTTATAGCCAGTGGGACAACCACTTTTTTTTTTTTGGGGGGGGGGGGGGTAAGGGGGGGTAGAAGGATTACTTTATCCTATCCCAGATGGACTCATACGGTAGCAGGGAGATTTCAGATGGACTCATACGGTAGCAGGGAGATTTCAGATGGACTCATACGGTAGCAGGGAGATTTCAGATGGACTCATACGGTAGCAGGGAGATTTCAGGTGGACTCATACGGTAGCAGGGAGATTTCAGGTGGACTCATACGGTAGCAGGGAGATTTCAGGTGGACTCATACGGTAGCAGGGAGATTTCAGATGGACTCATACGGTAGCAGGGAGATTTCAGGTGGACTCATACATGCGTTTCTTTTCAGTCCATTCATCGTCACTTCCTGTTGAACGCGGAACAAGGGAGCGCTCGGATTGTTGTTTCGGAAAGTTTGTTGTTTTGAAAGTGTATTGGAAAGTTTCTTAGTAGCTAGCTAACTTTTGAGTTTGGATCCCGCGGCACAGTTGGCATCTGTTGCTGGGACTGCTACTCTCTGTCCAGTGATCCTGCCGACCAAGGCCAGGTCTGTGGAGCTATTTGGCCTATCAAGCTAGCGGGGTTTTCTTGAGGGCTTGAACGCAGCCCGCGACGCGGTTAGCCATTGTGGCTGAGACCGCAGATTGTCCCGGTTTGTGGCTGTCTAGATCTCTGCTGTTTGTTGTTGTTGTTGTTTTCAGTCTTCCCTGTGACCTGTCCCGTCTGGAACTGAGAGACCTGTCCTGTCTGGAACTGAGAGACCTGTCTGTCTGGAACTGAGAGACCTGTCCTGTCTGGAACTGAGAGACCTGTCCTGTCTGGAACGGAGAGACCTGTCCTGTCTGGAACGGAGAGACCTGTCCTGTCTGGAACGGAGAGACCTGTCCTGTCTGGAACTGAGAGACCTGTCCTGTCTGGAACTGAGAGACCTGTCCTGTCTGGAACTGAGAGACCTGTCCTGTCTGGAACGGAGAGACCTGTCCTGTCTGGAACGGAGAGACCTGTCCTGTCTGGAACTGAGAGACCTGTCCTGTCTGGAACTGAGAGACCTGTCCTGTCTGGAACTGAGAGACCTGTCCTGTCTGGAACTGAGAGACCTGTCCTGTCTGGAACTAAGAGACCTGTCCTGTCTGGACCTGAGAGACCTGTCCTGTCTGGAACTGAGAGACCTGTCCTGTCTGGAACTGAGAGACCTGTCCTGTCTGGAACTGAGAGACCTGTCCTGTCTGGAACTGAGAGACCTGTCCTGTCTGGAACTGAGAGACCTGTCCTGTCTGGAACTGAGAGACCTGTCCTGTCTGGAACGGAGAGACCTGTCCTGTCTGGAACTGAGAGACCTGTCCTGTCTGGAACTGAGAGACCTGTCCTGTCTGGAACTGAGAGACCTGTCCTGTCTGGAACTGAGAGGCCTGTCCTGTCTGGAACTGAGAGACCTGTCCTGTCTGGAACTGAGAGACCTGTCCTGTCTGGAACTGAGAGACCTGTCCTGTCTGGAACTAAGAGACCTGTCCTGTCTGGACCTGAGAGACCTGTCCTGTCTGGAACTGAGAGACCTGTCCTGTCTGGACCTGAGAGACCTGTCCTGTCTGGACCTGAGAGACCTGTCCTGTCTGGAACTGAGAGACCTGTCCTGTCTGGAACTGAGAGACCTGTCCTGTCTGGAACTGAGAGACCTGTCCTGTCTGGAACTGAGAGGAGTAACAGCGTAACCTACGTTGCTACCATGACAAAGACCAAAGCCGGCGGGAGTACCGTTATCGAGGACAGTGGTGTCTCTCTATCACACGTGAAGGATCTTTTAAACAAACAAAAATAGTTCTAAAAGCAGTTGTTACAACAACAAGAAAATAGCTTCAAGTGCTTTGTCCAAATACTGGTGGACGACCTGACCAGAGAGGTCCAGGACCTGAAGAACAGTTTGCAGTTCTCCCAGGGTCAGCTCGATGAGTTTGAAACAGGAGAACGGCAAGATTACAGCAATCTGTAATTCATTGAGAGAGGACATCAGTTCTGTATGTGAATCCATGATAACAATGACGGATAAATCAGATTATCTCGAGGGACAACTAAAGCGTAACAACATGGTTCTGGACGGAATTGCAGAATCTCCACATGAGACCTGGACGGAGTCTGAGGACAAAGTGAGGGAAATGATCTCTGAGAAACTGAAGATGGACCACAGGAAGATTGAGGTGGAGCGCGCCCACAGGACTGGAAAAAATACCATTGGCCCAGGTGACAGGCCCAGGCCGATTGTCGTCAATTTCTTGAGGTTCAAGGACAAGGTAGCTGTTCTGGAAAGAGCCAAGAACTTGAGAGGAACGTATATCTTCCTCAACGAGGACTATCCTGAAGCTGTGCGCCAGAAGAGGAAAGAACTTATCCCAGACATGAAAGCTGCCAGAGCATGTGGGGACATTGCTTACATCTGCTATGACAGGCTCATTGTCCACCCTCCCTCCCAGAAGCCTGAAAGGGATGAGAGCCAAGCCTATGGGTTCGTAGCTTCAACCCCGCAGCACACTAATTGATTAATGCTGAAATGTATATATTTTTACTCATGCTTTGTTTGCTCTTTTCAGTATTATGTCTATCGCTGATAAGCAATCCAGGAAAGGGCTGAAAATAGTCCATATTAATATATGTAGCCTTAGAAATAAGGTTCATGATATCAATAACTAACATCAGATAACATTCATATATTAGCCATTTCTGAGACTCACTTAGATCATTCATTTGATGATACAGCAGTAGCAATACAAGGATATAACATCTATAGAAGAGACAGAAAGGCTTATGGGGGAGGTGTTGCTGTATATATTCAGGGCCATATCCCTGTAATGCTTAGAGAAGATCTTATGTCAAGTGTTATTGAAGTGTTGTGGTTGCAGGTTCACTTGGCACATCTAAAGCCTTTTCTTTTGGGGTGTTGTTATAGGCCACCAAGTTCGAACAGTCAGTATCTAAATAATATGTGTGAAATGCTTGATAGTGTATGTGATGTAAACAGAGAGATCTACTTTCTTGGGGACCTGAATATTGACTGGTTTTCATTAAGCGGTCTGCTCAAGATGAAGCTTCTCACTGTAACCAGTGCCTGTAATCTGGTTCAGGTTATTAATCAACCTACCAGGGTGTTTACAAACACTACAGGAACAAGATCATCCACATGTATTGATCACATTTTTACTGATACCGTAGAACTTTGTTCTACATTTTTACATTTTACATTTTAGTCATTTAGCAGATGCTCTTATCCAGAGCGACTTACAGTTAGTGAGTGCATACATTATTTTTTTATTTTTTTTCATACTGGCCCCCTGTGGGAATCGAACCCACAACCCTGGCGTTTCAAACGCCATGCTCTACCAACTGAGCTACATCCCTCTAAAGCTGTATCCGTAACATTGGATGCAGTGATCACAATATAGTGGCTATATGCAGGAAAGACAAATTTCCAACAGCCGGACCTAAAATAGTGTATAAGAGATCATCCAAAAGATTTAGCTGTGACTCATATGTGGATAATGAAAAAGCATTTGTTGGTTTGATCTGATTAATAAGGAGCATCCAGACGCTAAACTGGATGAATTTAAGAAATTGCTTTTTCCAATTATTGATAAACTTGCACCTGTTAGGAAACTGACTGTTAGAGCTGTTAAGGCTCCGTGGATTGATGAGGAACTGAAAAACTGTCTGGTTGAAAGAGATGGGTCAAAAGGAGTGGCTAATAAGTCTGGCTGCACATCTGACTGGTTGACTTACTGCAAATTGAGAAATTGTGACTAAACTCAACAAAAAGAAGAAGAAACGGTATTATGAAGCCAAGATCAATGATATAAAGAATGATGGAAAACAACTTAGGAGTACTTTAAATGAAATTATGGGTAGAAAGACAAATTCAACTCCATCTTTCATCAAATCAGATGGCTTATTCATCACAAAACCATTTGATGTTTCCAATTATTTTAATGATTACTTCATTGGCAAAGTGGGCAAACTTAGGCAGGAAATGTCAACAACGAACAGTGAGCCATCGTATTCATGCATAAAAAAACATATAATGAAAGAAAAGCATTGCAAGTTTGAATTTTGTAAAGTGAGTGTGGGAGAGGTGGAAAAATAATAACAATCCTCCTGGCATTGACAACTTAGATGGAAAGCTACTGAGGATGGTAGCTGACTCTATGGCCACTCCTATCTGTCATATCTTTAATCTGAGCCTAGAGGAAAGTCTTCATCCTCAGGCCTGGAGGGAAGCCAAAGTCACTCCACTACCCAAGAATGGTAAAGCAGCCTTTACTGGTTCTAACAGCAGACCTATCAGCTTGCTGCCAGCTCTTAGCAAACTGTTGGAAAAGATTGTGTTTGACCAAATACAGTGCTATTTCTCTGTAAACAAATTAACAACAGACTTTCAGCATGCTTATAGAGAAGGGAACTCAACATGTACTGCACTGACACAAATGACTGATGATTGGTTGAAAGAAATTGATAATAACAAGATTGTGGGAGCTGTACTGTTAGATTTCAGTGCAGCCTTTGATATGATTGACCGAAACCTGTTGTTGAAAAAACGTATATGTTATGGCTTTTCAACCTCTGCCATATCGTGGATTCAGAGCTATTTATCTAATATAACTCAAAGGGTTTTCTTTAATGGAAGCTTCTCTAATGTCAAACATGGACAGTGTGGTGTACCGCAGGGCAGCTTTCTAGGCCCTCTACTCTTTTCTATTTTTACAAATGACCACTGGCATTAAACAAAGCATGTGTGTCCAAGTATGCTGATGATTCAACCATATACGCATCAGCAAGCACAGCTAATGAAGTCACTGAAACCCTTAACAAAGAGTTGCATTCTGTTTTGGAATGGGTAGCCAGTAGTAAACTGGTCCTGTACATCAATAAAACTAAGAACATTGTATTTGGTACAAATCATTCCCTAAGTTCTGGACCTAATGAATGGTGTGGCTGTTGAGGAGACTAAATTACTTGGTGTTACCTTAGATTGTAAACTGTCATGATCAAAACATATAGATTCAATGGTTGTAAAGATGGACACCACACTCCAAAAAGCAAGTCCTGCAGGCTCTAGTTTTGTCTTATCTTGATTATTGTCCTGCCATGTGGTCCAGTGCTACAAGGAAAGACCTAGTTAAGCTGCAGCTGGCCCATAACAGAGTGGCACGTCTTGTTCTTCATTGTAATCAGAGGGCTGATATAAATACTATGCATGCCAGGAGAGGAGAGACAGGAGAGACTGACTGCATCACTTCTTCTTTTTATAAGAAACATTAACGTGTTGAAAATCTCAAATGGTTTGCATAGTCAACTTACACACAGCTCTGACACACATTTACCCAACCAGACATGCCACCAGGGGTCTTTTCACAGTCCCCAAATCCAGAACAAATTCAAGAAAGCGTACAGTATTATATAGAGCCATTATTACATGGAACTCCGTTCCATCTCATATTGCTCAAATAAACAGCAAACCTGGTTTCAAAAAACAGATAAAGCAACACCTCACGGCACAACGCCTCTCCCCTATTTGACCTAGATAGTTTGTGTGTATGTATTGATATGTACGCTACGTGTGCCTTTTTAAAAAATTTATGTAGTTCTGTCCTTGAGCTGTTCTTGTCAATTAATGTTCTGTATTATGTCATGTTTCATGTTTGTGTGGACCCCAGGAAGAGTAGCTGCTGCTTTTGCAACAGCTAATGGGGATCCTTATAAAATACCAAAAAACTTTTATATCGCATAAAATCAGATATCAGGAAATATATAAATAAATCAGCCAGGTCACCCGTGATACAAGTCAGTATTCAATGTCCATCCATGCCTGAGGATGTCGGGAGATGATGTGGAAACTGGCCACTAGGGGGGCAACAGTGAGCGCTGATTCCTTCAAGTAGGTTTCAGTTTTTGGCGTTGTGGATGGTGGATGGGCGTAAGCATCTGCCTCTGGTTGCAAGTTCGAATCCAGCCATAGAAAGGTGTTCTTGATATTTTTGTTTTAAGCCTATCCCAAACCTTAACCCTTACCTTAACCACTCAGAGTTAATGCCTAACCTTGAGATTTCAGAATTAATGCCTCAACTTAACCTTAAAACACTTTGTTTGGAACAACATTTTGAAAAATTTTGAAATTTGATGTTTGAGAAACATGGATGACCATCTAATTCTGACGTGAGACTGTGAGCGCTGAGATAAAGATATCCTCTGATATTGACCGTATTCGCCCAGTGATGAGGTACTTAACGCTGTTGACGGTTTATTGTATTGTTCTTGTTCTGTTAACTCAGAGAGGATGAGGTACAGAAGGACTTACTCTGTACTGGTTGCTGGTTATTGTCTTGTCTTAACACACGTCATGCCTACTGCTGACAATTAATCAATTAAGTATCAATATATCAATATATCTTCGTCTGTTTCTGTGTCTGTCTGTCTGTCTGTCTGTCTGTCTGTCTGTCTGTCTGTCTGTCTGTCAATCAATTAAGCATTACTACATAAATGTATGTATCGGTCTCTCTCTATCCCCCCCCTTTCCAGGTACTTTGACCCTCTGAGGAACGAATATTTCTTTGACAGGAACCGGCCCAGCTTCGACGCTATCCTCTATTACTACCAGTCAGGCGGGCGCATCAGGAGACCCGTCAACGTGCCCATAGACATCTTCTCTGAGGAGATCCGCTTCTACGAGCTGGGAGAAGAGGCCATGGAGAAGTTCAGAGAGGATGAGGGTTTTATTAAGGAAGAGGAGAGACCACTACCTGACAATGAGCTGCAGAGACAGGTGTGGTTGAGCACAGACGTCTTCTATCATTTTACTCCCTCGACAAAAGCCAAACACACGTCAGAGTTTAGAAATGTTTGTTCCATTGAACATGCAGTAATAATAACAGCATTTTAAATGATCTGGGTCGTCCTTTAGAACCTTCTAGCGTTTCCCCTTCTTCTTCAGTCTGCTAATCCTGTGTGGCTCGGTTGGTAGAGCATGGCACTTGCAACGTCAGGGTTGTGGGTTTGATTCCCACAGTCGACCAGTATGAACATTTATGCAGTTTGCTCCACATTAGTGTGTCTGATAAACGTAAATGTAATGTTGATGTTCCCTTGAGCAAGGAATTTAAAATAACGAACAGAATACAAATGTCTATTTTGGGTGAACTAATACAATATTATCTTATCTTAACCTTTTAAGGATCGGATCCTTTAAAAAAAAAAAATTCGCCTAAAATGACATACCCAAATCTAACTGCCTGTAGCTCAGGACCTGAAGCAAGGATATGCATATTCTTGATACCACTTGAAAGGAAACACTTTGAAGTTTGTGGAAATGTGAAATTAATGTCAGAGAATATAACACATTAGATCTGGTAAAAGATAATACAAACAAACAAATATGTTTTGTTCCATCATATTTGAAATGAAAGAGAAAGGCCACAATATAATATTGCAGTTTAGGCGCAATTTAGACTTTGGCCACTAGATGGCAGCAGTGTGTGTGCAAAGTTTCAGATTGATCCAGTGAAGCATTGCATTACTGGACAATTTTGTATCAAGTCTACCCAAATGTGCCGAATTGGTCAATTGATACATTCTCAAGTACATAACTATAGAGAACATACAAAAATGATATGGTAATACACAATGTAAGTTTACACACTTCCAGGAATGTCATACATGATGAATCATTAGCTTATATACTAACTTTCACACATCTAGATGGCCGGGCGGGGTAGGTGCGGATCCAGAGACAGCAGGGATTCAAACTGTAGAACCCAGTTCCTACATTTGAATATAAAAATTGATTTGATCAAACAAAACTATGCTATATTTGATCTCTGGGACCCTTAGGATGACAAATCAGAGCAAGATTACTGAATGTAAGTACATTGTTCACCTTCAGAGGTGAATGTATCAAACCAGTTGTCGTGATACGTTTTTTGTTGTTGTGCACTCTCCTCAAACAATAGCATGGTATTTTTTCACTGTAATAGCTACTGTAAATTGGACAGTGTGGTTAGATTAACAAGAATTTCAGCTTTCTGCCCATATAAGACATGTCTATGTCCTGGAAAGTTTATTGTTAATCCAGTACCTCTCCTCTCATGTTAAAGGTGTGGCTGCTGTTTGAGTACCCTGAGAGCAGTGGTCCGGCGCGGGGGATAGCCATCGTCTCTGTCCTCGTCATCCTCATCTCCATCGTTATCTTCTGCCTGGAGACGTTACCGGAGTTCAGGGACGACCACAAGGAGCCCGTCCCGGTGGCTCCCGTTATTAACGGCACCGAGCCGTACTTCTCCTCTCCGTTCTCTGACCCGTTCTTCGTGGTGGAGACGCTGTGCATCATCTGGTTCTCCTTCGAGCTGCTGGTCCGGTTCTTCGCCTGTCCCTCCAAGGCCACGTTCTCTAGGAACATCATGAACATCATAGATATCGTTGCTATCATACCCTACTTCATTACACTGGGCACGGAGCTGGCGGAGCAGCAGGGGAACGGGCAGCAAGCCATGTCCCTCGCCATCCTCAGGGTCATCAGGCTGGTCAGGGTCTTCAGGATCTTCAAGCTGTCCAGACACTCCAAGGTACCTAGCACCATCTCTATATAGCACAAACCTCCAAAGATGTGTTCAATGTTCACTATTGCCCTCTCTCTCCCTCTCGCTCTCCCTCTCTCTCTCTGTCTCTCCCTCTCTCTCCCTCTCGCTCTCCCTCTCGCTCTCCCTCTCGCTTTCGCTCTCCCTCTCGCTTTCGCTCTCCCTCTCGCTGTGTGTGTGTGTGTGTGTGTGTGTGTGTGTGTGTGTGTGTGTACTGTCAAGCTGAAGCTGCGTTGAACCAAACCAATTGCCCTAATACAGTAAACTAATTAGAGTGAACTCTCTCTGTCTGTCTATGGTAGGTCTGAACTCTCTGTCTGTCTATGGTAGGTCTGAACTCTCTCTGTCTGTCTATGGTAGGTCTGAACTCTCTCTGTCTATCTATGGTAGGTCTGAACTCTCTCTGTCTATGGTAGGTCTGAACTCTCTCTGTCTATCTATGGTAGGTCTGAACTCTCTCTGTCTATCTATGGTAGGTCTGAACTCTCTCTGTCTGTCTATGGTAGGTCTGAACTCTCTCTGTCTATCTATGGTAGGTCTGAACTCTCTGTCTGTCTATGGTAGGTCTGAACTCTCTCTGTCTATCTATGGTAGGTCTGAACTCTCTCTGTCTATCTATGGTAGGTCTGAACTCTCTCTGTCTGTCTATGGTAGGTCTGAACTCTCTCTGTCTATCTATGGTAGGTCTGAACTCTCTCGGTCTATCTATGGTAGGTCTGAACTCTCTGTCTATCTATGGTAGGTCTGAACTCTCTCTGTCTATCTATGGTAGGTCTGAACTCTCTCTGTCTATCTATGGTAGGTCTGAACTCTCTCTGTCTGTCTATGGTAGGTCTGAACTCTCTGTCTATCTATTGTAGGTCTGAACTCTCTGTCTATCTATTGTAGGTCTGAACTCTCTCTGTCTATCTATGGTAGGTCTGAACTCTCTCTGTCTATCTATGGTAGGTCTGAACTCTCTGTCTATCTATGGTAGGTCTGAACTCTCTGTCTATCTATGGTAGGTCTGAACTCTCTCTGTCTATCTATGGTAGGTCTGAACTCTCTGTCTATCTATGGTAGGTCTGAACTCTCTCTGTCTGTCTATGGTAGGTCTGAACTCTCTGTCTATCTATGGTAGGTCTGAACTCTCTGTCTGTCTATGGTAGGTCTGAACTCTCTGTCTATCTATGGTAGGTCTGAACTCTCTCTGTCTGTCTATGGTAGGTCTGAACTCTCTCTGTCTATCTATGGTAGGTCTGAACTCTCTCTGTCTATCTATGGTAGGTCTGAACTCTCTCTGTCTATCTATGGTAGGTCTGAACTCTCTCTGTCTATCTATGGTAGGTCTGACCTCTCTGTCTATCTATGGTAGGTCTGAACTCTCTCTGTCTGTCTATGGTAGGTCTGAACTCTCTGTCTATCTATGGTAGGTCTGAACTCTCTGTCTATCTATGGTAGGTCTGAACTCTCTCTGTCTGTCTATGGTGGGTCTGAACTCTCTCTGTCTATCTATGGTAGGTCTGAACTCTCTCTGTCTATCTATGGTAGGTCTGAACTCTCTCTGTCTGTCTATGGTAGGTCTGAACTCTCTCTGTCTATCTATGGTAGGTCTGAACTCTCTCTGTCTATCTATGGTAGGTCTGAACTCTCTGTCTATCTATGGTAGGTCTGAACTCTCTGTCTATCTATGGTAGGTCTGAACTCTCTCTGTCTATCTATGGTAGGTCTGAAGGTCTGAACTCTCTGTCTATCTATGGTAGGGTTCGTGAACCTCTCTGTCTATCGATGGTAGGTCTGAACTCTCTCTGTCTATCTATGGTAGGTCGAACTCCTCTGGTCTATCTATGGTAGGAGGTCTGAACTCTCTCTGTCTAATCTATGGTAGGTCTGAACTCCTCTGTCGGTCTATGTTAAGGTCTGAACCTCTGTCTATCTATGGTAGGTCTGAACTCTCTCTGTCTGTCTATGGTAGGTCTGAACTCCTCTCTGTCTATCTATGGTAGGTCTGAACTCTCTGTCTATCTATGGTAGGTCTGAACTCTCTCTGTCTATCTATGGTAGGTCTGAACTCTCCTGTCTATCTATGGTATGTTCCTGAACTCTCTCTGTCTATCTATGTAAGGTCTGACTCTCTCTGTCTGTCTAGGTAGGTCTGAACTCTCGGTCTATCTATGGTAGGTCTGAACTCTCCTCTGTCTATCTATGGTAGGTCTGACCTCTCTGTCTGTCTATGGTAGGTCGGAACTCTCTCTGTCTATCTATGGTAGGTCTGAACTCTCTGTCTATCTATGGTAGGTCTGAACTCTCTGTCTATCTATGGGTAGGTCTGAACTCTCTCTGTCTATCTATGGTAGGTCTGAACTCTCTGTCTATCTATGGTAGGTCTGAACTCTCTCTGTCTATCTATGGTAGGTCTAACTCTCTGTCTGTCTATGGGTAGGTCTGAACTCTCTCTGTCTATCTATGGTAGGTCTGAACTCTCTCTGTCTATCTATGGTAGGTCTGAACTCTCTCTGTCGTCTATGGTAGGTCTGAACTCTCTCTGTCTATCTATGGTAGGTCTGAACTCTCTGTCTATCTATGGTAGGTCTGAACTCTCTCTGTCTATCTATGGTAGGTCTGAACTCTCTCTGTCTATCTATGGTATGTCTGAACTCTCTCTGTCTATGGTAGGTCTGAACTCTCTCTGTCTATCTATGGTAGGTCTGAACTCTCTCTGTCTATCTATGGTAGGTCTGAACTCTCTGTCTGTCTATGGTAGGTCTGAACTCCCTCTGTCTATCTATGGTAGGTCTGAACTCTATCTGTCTATCTATGGTAGGTCTGAACTCTCTCTGTCTATCTATGGTAGGTCTGAACTCTCTCTGTCTATCTATGGTAGGTCTGAACTCTCTCTGTCTATCTATGGTAGGTCTGAACTCTCTGTCTATCTATGGTAGGTCTGAACTCTCTGTCTGTCTATGGTAGGTCTGAATTCTCTCTGTCTGTCTATGGTAGGGGCTCCAGATCCTGGGCCAGACCCTGAAGGCCAGCATGCGGGAGCTGGGCCTCCTCATCTTCTTCCTCTTCATCGGAGTCATCCTCTTCTCCAGCGCCGTCTACTTCGCCGAGGCCGACGACCCAGACTCCGGCTTTAGCTCCATCCCTGATGCCTTCTGGTGGGCCGTGGTCACCATGACTACTGTCGGCTACGGCGACATGCACCCGATAACCATCGGCGGGAAGATCGTGGGCTCTCTCTGCGCCATCGCTGGCGTGCTGACCATAGCCCTGCCCGTCCCCGTCATCGTGTCCAACTTCAACTACTTCTACCATCGGGAGACGGAGGGGGAGGAGCAGGCGCAGTACCTCCACGTGGGAAGCTGTCAGCCGCTGGCGTCCGAGACGGAGGAGGATGGGGGGATGAGGAAGAGGAGCAGCTCTTCATCGCTCAGTAAGAGTGAGTACCTGGTGATAGAGGAACACAGAGGACTGAACAGCAGCACCTTCAAACAGCAGCAGAACTTCCCCACGGCAACCACCGCTACCACGACAACAACCATGACACAAAACAACACAGCGAACAGCGTCAGCATCAACAAGAAGATATTCACTGACGTGTAGTCTATGGCGTCATAACGGACTCGTGGATGAATGTATGTAGTGCTTTAACAGAAGGGGTTGAATGAGGGGAAACCCATCACCAGCATGCACCTCCAGGCCCCATACCTAAAGGGGCTATCTACACGAAATGATCTAAAGTATGTGGACACCTGCTCGCCCAACATCTCATTCCAAAATCATGGGCATTGATATGGAGTTGGTCCCCCCCCCTTTGCTGCTATAACAGCCTCCACTCTTCTGGGAAGGCTTTCCACTAGATGTTGGAACATTGCTGCGGGGGACTTGCTTCCATTCAGCCACAAGAGCATTAGTGAGGTCGGGCGCTGATGTTGGGCGATTAGGCCTGGCTCGCAGTCGGCGTTCCAATTCATCCCAAAGGTGTTCCATGGGGTTGAGGATAGGGCTCAGTGCAGGCCAGTCTAGTTCTTACACACCGATCTCGACAAACCATTTCTTTATGGACCTCGCTTTGTGCAAGGGGGAATTGTCATGCTGAAACAGGAAAGGGCCTTTCCCAAACTGTTGCCACAAAGTTAGCAGCACAGAATCGTCTAGAATGTCATTGTATGCTGTAGCGCTAAGATTTCCCTTCACTGGAACTAAGGGGCCTAGCCCGAACCATGAAAAACATCCCCAGATCATTATTCCTCCTCCACCAAACTTTACAGTTGGCACTATGCATTTGGGCAGGTTGCGTTCTCCTGGCATCCGCCAAACCCAGATTTGTCCGTTGGACTGCCAGATGGTGAAGCGTGATTCATCACTCCAGAGAACACGTTTCCACTGCTCCGAGCCAGGCATGGGGATCTTAGGCCATGGAAACCCAGTTCATGAAGCTCCCGACGAACAGTTCTTGTGCTGACGTTGATTTCAGAGGCAGTTTGGAACTCGGTAGTGAGTGTTTCTACCAAGGACAGACCATTTTTACGCCCTAAGTGCTTCAGCACTCGGTGGTCCCGTTCTGTGAGCTTGTGTGGCCTACTTCGCTGCTGAGCCGTTGTTGCTCCTAGACGCACTTACAGTTGACCAGGGCAAAAATTTGACGAACTGATTTGTTGGAAAGGTGGCATCCTATGACGGTGCCACGTTGAAAGACACTGAGCTCTTCAGTAAGGCCATTCTACTGCCAATGTTTGTCCATGGAGATTGCATGGCTGTGTGCTCGATTTTAAGCACCTGTCAGCAACGGGTGTGGCTGAAATACCCGAATCCATTAATTTGAAGGGGTGTCCACATACCTTTATATATATAGTGTATCTAGATGATATGGACATTCCACCGGCTGTACTCTGACTGTTATAACGCAGCAGTCAGTGCCAGGGTGAAGGAGAGAGAGACAGAGACAGAGACAGAGACAGACAGAGACAGAGACAGAGACAGAGACAGAGACAGAGAGAGGAGAGAGACAGAGGAGAGGGAGAGAGAGACAGAGAGACAGAGAGACAGAGAGAGAAATAGAGAGGAGAGAGGCAGAGGAGAGGGAGAGAGAGAGAGAGAGAGAGGAGGAGAGAGAGAGAGAGAGAGAGAGAGAGAGAGAGAGAGAGACAGAGAGAGAGAGAGAGAGAGAGAGACAGAGACAGAGACAGAGACAGAGACAGAGAGAGAAACAGAGACAGAGACAGAGACAGAGACAGAGACAGAGACAGAGAGAGAAACAGAGACAGAGACAGAAACAGAGACAGAGACAGAGACAGAGACAGAGACAGAGAGATATCCAGCTACAGAGCTATAACCATGTCTGCTCAGCACAGCAAGCAGCTCTTTGTGTGTGAAACAGATCAGTATTCAAATAATTACAATTCATTCTTCGTTTCCATCTGCGTTTTGGAAGGAGAGAGACAGAGATATAGAGGGAGAGACAGAGACAGAGACAGAGATATAGAGGGAGAGAGAGTCGCTTTTTCTTTCTTCTGTTGTTTTAGATGGAATATAAACACTAGAGCTTTTAACTCTTCAGCTGATTTTAATATCAGAGTGGTGTGCATTAATGACTATAGGGATGCATTTATTAGGCTACATCAGATTGTTAAACAGTCACCACTAGCCGGCCTCCACCCAGTACCCTGCCCTGAACCTTAGTCGCTGTTACTAGCCGGCTACCACCCGGGACTCTACCCTGCACCTTAGAGACTGCTGCCCTATGTCCTTAGAGTCAATGAAC
This sequence comes from Coregonus sp. 'balchen', assembly GCA_902810595.1. Lineage (NCBI taxonomy): Eukaryota > Metazoa > Chordata > Actinopteri > Salmoniformes > Salmonidae > Coregonus > Coregonus sp. 'balchen'. The sequence goes on from LR778276.1 coordinate 46,902,329, forward strand.
ACTGGTCACTTTAATCATGTTTACATCCTGTTTTACCCACTTCATATGTATATACTGTATTCTAGTCATGGTTCATCCTATATAACTACTGCTGTCCTCTTCATATGTATATACTGTATTCTAGTCATGGTTCATCCTATATAACTACTGCTGTCCACTCCATATGTATATACTGTATTCTAGTCATGGTTCATCCTATATAACTACTGCTGTCCACTCCATATGTATATACTGTATTCTAGTCATGGTTCATCCTATATAACTACTGCTGTCCACTTCATATGTATATACTGTATTCTAGTCATGGTTCATCCTATATAACTACTGCTGTCCACTTCATATGTATATACTGTATTCTAGTCATGGTTCATCCTATATAACTACTGCTGTCCTCTTCATATGTATATACTGTATTCTAGTCATGGTTCATCCTATATAACTACTGCTGTCCACACCTTTTCTATTCATATACTGTCCATACTGTCTATACACACCATTATATATATATTTATATTCTGGACTCTGACATTGCTTGTTCTGATATTTCTTTCTTTAAATTGTTTTGATTATGTGTGTATTGTTTTGCATTGCTATGTATTACTGCACTGTTGGAGCTAGAAACACAAGCATTTAGCTGCACCTGAGATGGCATCTGCAAATATGTGTACGCGACCAATAAACTTTGATTTTATTTTAAATGTTCCTCACAGGGCAGAGCTTTCAGTGTAGTACACTGATCATATATAGACACACACTGATCACACACACACACACACACACACACACACACACACACACACACACACACACACACACACACACACACACACACACACACACACACACACACACACACACACACACACACACACACACACACACACACACACACACACACACACACACACACACCACACACACACACACACACACACACACACACACACACACACACACACACACACACACACACCACACACACACACACACACCACACACACACACACACACACAAACACACACACACATACACACACCACACTGATCACACACACAACACACACATACACACACACACATATCACACACACACAACACACATGACCACAAACAGCACCACACACACACTGATCACACGCACACACACACACACTGATCACACACACACACAGATCACACACACACACGCACACACACACGATCTGTAGACCATCCATGTAAAACATTGTTTTATTCTATTCTGTTGTAGATACACTACCAGTCAAAAGTTTGGACACACCTACTCATTCAAGGGTTTTTCTTTATTTTTACTATTTTCTACATTGTAGAATAATAGTGAACACATCACAACTATGAAATAACATATGGAATCATGTTGTAACCAAAAAAGTGTTAAACAAATCAAAATATATTTTATATTTCAGATTCTTCAAATAGCCACCCTTTGCCTTGATGACAGCTTTGCACACTCTTGGAATTATCTCAACCAGCTTCATGAGGTAGTCACCTGGAATGCATTTCAATTAACAGTTGTGCCTTCTTAAAAGTTAATTTGTGATTTTTTTTCCCTCCTTAATGCGTTTGAGCCAATCAGTTGTGTTTTGACAAGGTAGGGGGGTATACAGAAGAATGCCCTATTTGGTAAAAGACCAAGTCCATATTATGGCAAGAACAGCTCAAATAAGCAAAGAGAAACGACAGTCCATCATTACTTTAAGACATGAAGGTCAGTCAATACGGATAATTTCAAGAACTTTGAAAGTGTCTTCATGAAAAGTCGCAAAAACCATCAAGCGCTATGATGAGACTGGCTCTCATGAGGACCACCACTGGAATGGAAGACCCAGAGTTACCTCTGCTGCAGAGGATAAGTTCATTAGAGTTACCAGCCTCAGAAATTGCAGCCCAAATAAATGCTTCAGAGTTCAAGTAACAGACACATCTCAACATCAACTGTTCAGATGAGACTGTGTGAATCAGGCCTTCATGATCGAATTGCTGCAAAGAAACCACTACTAAAGGACACCAATAAGAAGAAGAGACCTGCTTGGGCCAAGAAACACGAGCAATGGACATTAGACCGGTGGAAATGTGTCCTTTGGTCTGGAGTCCAAATTTGAGATTTTGGTTCCATAATCCGTGTCTTTGTGAGACGCGGTGTGGGTGAACGGATGTGTATTTCCCACCGTAAAGCATGGAGGAGGTGGTGTTATGGTGTGGGGCTGCTTTGCTGGTGACACCGTCTGTGATTTATTTAGAATTCAAGGCACACTTAACCAGCATGGCTACCACAGCATTCTGCAGTGATACGCCATCCCATTTGGTTTGGGCTTAGTGGGACTATCATTTGTTTTTCAACAGGACAATGACCCAACACACCTCCAGGCTGTGCAAGGGCTATTTGACCAAGAAGGAGAGTGATGGAGTGCTGCATCAGATGACCTGGCCTCCACAATCCCCTGACCTCAACCCAATTGAGATGGTTTGGGATGAGTAGGATGCCAGAGTGAAGGAAAAGCAGCCAACAAGTGCTCAGCATATGTGGGAACTCCTTCAAAGACTGTTGGAAAAGCATTCCAGGTGAAGCTGGTTGAGAGAATGCCATGAGTGTGCAAAGCTGTCATCAAGCAAAGGGTGTCTATTTGAAGAATCTGAAATATAAAATATATTT
>LR778276.1:46909999-46920950 GCA_902810595.1 Coregonus sp. 'balchen'
GAAAACACTCCCCAGGCTGTTCTCCACTACCTGAACACTCCCCAGTCTGTTCGCTACTACCCTGAACACTCCCCAGTCTGTTCTCCACTACCCTGAACACTCCCCAGGCTGTTCTCCCTAACCCTGAACACGCCCAGTCTGTTCTCCACTACCCTAAAAACACTCCCCAGTCTGTTCTCCCTACCCTGAACACTCCCCAGTCTGTTCTCCACTACCCTGAACACTCCCCAGTCTGTTCTCCACTACCCCTGAACACTCCCAGGCTGTTCTCCACTACCTGAACACTCCCCATCTGTTCTCTACTACCCTGTACACTCCCCAGTCTGTTCTCTACTACCCTGAAACACTCCCCAGTGTTCTCCACTACACCCTGAACACTCCCCAGTCTGTTATCTACTACCTTGAACACTCCCCAGTCTGTTTCTCCACTTCTCTGAACACTCCCCAGGCTGTTCTCCACTACCCTGAACACTCCCCAGTCTGTTCTCTACTACCCTGTACACTCCCCCAGTCTGTTCTCCACTACCCTGAACACTCCCCAGTCTGTTCTCCACTACCCTGAACACTCCCCAGGCTGTTCTCCACTACCCTGAACACTCCCCAGTCTGTTCTCTACTACCCTGTACACTCCCCAGTCTGTTCTCCACTACCCTGAACACTCCCCAGTCTGTTCTCCACTACCCTGAACACTCCCCAGTCTGTTTCTCCACTACCCTGAACACTCCCCAGGCTGTTCTCCACTACCCTGAACACTCCCCAGTCTGTTCTCTACTACCCTGTACACTCCCCAGTCTGTTCTCCACTACCCTGAACACTCCCCAGTCTGTTCTCTACTACCCTGAACACTCCCCAGTCTGTTCTCCACTACCCTGAACACTCCCCAGTCTGTTCTCTACTACCCTGTACACTCCCCAGTCTGTTCTCTACTACCCTGAACACTCCCCAGTCTGTTCTCCACTACCCTGAACACTCCCCAGTCTGTTCTCTACTACCCTGAACACTCCCCAGTCTGTTCTCTACTACCCTGAACACTCCCCAGTCTGTTCTCCACTACCCTGAACACTCCCCAGGCTGTTCTCCACTTCTCTGAACACTCCCCAGTCTGTTATTTACTACCCTGAACACTCCCCAGTCTGTTATTTACTAACCTGAACACTCCCCAGGCTGTTCTCTCCTACCCTGAATACTCCCCAGGCTGTTCTCCACTACCCTGAACACTCCCCAATCTGTTCTCTACTACACTGAACACTCCCCAGTCTGTTCTCCACTACCCTGAACACTCCCCAGTCTGTTCTCTACTACCCTGAACACTCCCCAGTCTGTTCTCCACTACCCTGAACACTCCCCAGTCTGTTCTCTACTACCCTGAACACTCCCCAGTCTGTTCTCCACTACCCAAGTCAACAAACAGATCACTGACCATTTCGAATCCCACCGTACCTTCTCCGCTATGCAATCCGGTTTCCGAGCTGGTCATGGGTGCACTTCAGCCACGCTCAAGGTCCTAAACGATATTATAACCGCGATCGATAATAGACAGTACTGTGCAGCCGTTTTCATTGACCTGGCCAAGGCTTTCGACTCTGTCAACCACCGCATTCTTATTGGCAGACTAAATAGCCTTGGTTTCTCAAATGACTGCCTCGCCTGGTTCACCAACTACTTCTCAGATAGAGTTCAATGTGTCAAATCGGAGGGCCTGTTGTCTGGACCTATGGCAGTCTCTATGGGGGTGCCACAGGGTTCAATTCTTGGGCCGACTCTTTTCTCTGTGTATATCAATGACGTCGCTCTTGCTGCTGGTGACTCTCAGATCCACCTCTACGCAGACGACACCATTTTGTATACATCTGGCCCTTCATTGGACACTGTGTTAACAAACCTCCAAACGAGCTTCAATTCCATACAACACTCCTTCAGTAGCCTCCAACTGCTCTTAAACACTAGTAAAACTAAATGCATGCTCTTCAACCGAACGCTGCTTGCACCCGCCAACCCGACTAGAATCACTACTCTCGACGGGTCTGACCTAGAGTATGTGGACAACTACAAATACCTAGGTGTCTGGTTAGACTGTAAACTCTCCTTCCAGACTCACATTAAGAATCTCCAATCCAAAGTTATATCTAGAATCGGTTTCCTATTTCGCAACAAAGCCTCCTTCACTCATGCTGCCAAACATGCCCTCGTAAAACTGACTATCCTACCGATCCTTGACTTCGGCGATGTCATTTACAAAATAGCCTCCAACACTTTACTCAGCAAATTGGATGTAGTCTATCACAGTGCCATCCGTTTTGTCTCCAAAGCCCCATATAATACCCACCACTGTGACCTGTACGCTCTTGTTGGCTGGTCCTCACTACATATTCGTCGCCAAACCCACTGGCTCCAGGCCATCTATAAATCACTGCTAGGCAAATCCCCGCCTTATCTTAGCTCATTGGTCACCATAGCAACACCCACCCGTAGTCTGCGCTCCAGCGGGTATATCTCACTGGTCATCCCCCAAAGCCAACACCTCCTTTGGCCGCAATTCCTTCCAGTTCTCTGCTGCCAATGACTGGAACAAATTGCAAAAATCTCTGAAGCTGGAGACACTTATCTCCCTCACTAACTTTAAGCATCAGTTGTCAGAGCACCTTACCGATCACTGCACCTGTACACAGCCCATCTGAAATTAGCCCGCCCAACTACCTCATCCCTATATTGTTATCTATTTTGCTCATTTGTACCCCAGTATCTCTATTTGCACATCATCTCTTGCACATCTATCATTCCAGTGTTAATACTAATTGTAATTATTTTGCACTATAGCCTATTTTATTGCCTACCTCCATAACTTGCTAAATTTGCACACTGTATATTATATGTATTTCTGTTGTATTTTTGACTTTGTTTTGTTTTACCCCATATGTAACTCTGTGTTTGTTTTTATCGCACTGCTATGCTTTATCTTGGCCAGGTCGCAGTTGTAAATGAGAACTTGTTCTCAACTGGTTTACCTGGTTAAATAAAGGTGAAATAAAAAATAAAATAAACCCTGAACACTCCCCAGTCTGTTCTCCACTACCCTGAACACTCCCCAGTCTGTTCTCCACTACCCTGAACACTCCCCAGTCTGTTCTCTACTACCCTGAACACTCCCCAGTCTGTTCTCCACTACCCTGAACACTCCCCAGTCTGTTCTCCACTACCCTGAACACTCCCCAGTCTGTTCTCTACTACCCTGAACACTCCCCAGTCTGTTCTCCACTACCCTGAACACTCCCCAGTCTACCCTGAACACTCCCCAGTCTGTTCTCTACTACCCTGAACACTCCCCAGTCTGTTCTCCACTACCCTGTACACTCCCCAGTCTGTTCTCCACTACCCTGAACACTCCCCAGTCTGTTCTCCACTACCCTGAACACTCCCCAGTCTGTTCTCCACTACCCTGAACACTCCCCAGTCTGTTCTATACTACCCTGAACACTCCCCAGTCTGTTCTCCACTACCCTGAACACTCCCCAGTCGTTCTCCACTACCCTGAACACTCCCCCAGTCTGTTCTCTACTACCCTGAACACTCCCCAGTCTGTTCTCTACTACCCTGAACACTCCCCAGTCTGTTCTCCACTACCCTGAACACTCCCCAGTCTGTTCTCCACTACCCTGAACACTCCCCAGTCTGTTCTCTACTACCCTGAACACTCCCCAGTCTGTTCTCCTACTACCCTGAACACTCCCCAGTCTGTTCTCCACTACCCTGAACACTACCCAGTCTGTTCTCCAATACCCTGAACACTCCCCAGTCTGTTCTCCACTACCCTGAACACTCCCCAGTCTGTTCTCCACTACCCTGAACACTCCCCAGTCTGTTCTCCACTACCCTGAACACTCCCCAGTCTGTTCTCCACTACCCTGAACACTCCCCAGTCTGTTCTCTCCTACCCTGAACACTCCCCAGTCTGTTCTCCACTACCCTGAACACTCCCCAGTCTGTTCTCCACTACCCTGAACACTCCCCAGTCTGTTCTCCACTACCCTGAACACTCCCCAGTCTGTTCTCCACTACCCTGAACACTCCCCAGTCTGTTCTCCACTACCCTGAACCACTCCCCAGTCTGTTCTCCACTACCCTGAAACACTCCCCAGTCTGTTCTCCCACTACCCTGAACACTCCCCAGTCTGTTTCTCCACTACCCTGAACACTCCCCAGTCTGTTTCTCTACTACCCTGAACACTCCCCAGTCTGTTCTCCACTACCCTGAACACTCCCCAGTCTGTTCTCCACTACCCTGGAGCACGGTGAGTATTGTGTGTTTCACTTTTCTCCAGAAGTAGTTGTATGATGATATGGATGGTTCAGGTTAGGATTAGGGTTAGGGTAGGGTAATGATGATATGGATGGTTAAGGTTAGGATTAGGGTAGGGTAATGATAATATGGATGGTTAAATTAGGATTAGGGTAGGGTAATGATGATATGGATGGTTAAGGTTGGATTAGGGTAGGGTAATGATGATATGGAGGTTCAGGTTAGGATTGTAGGTGGTAATGGATATGTGGTTTAAATTAGGATTAGGTGTAGGGTAATGTGATATGGATGGTTCGGTTAGGATTGGGTGGGTATGATGATATGGGGTTAAATGGTTAGGGAGGGTAATGATGATAGGTGAGTGTTAGTATGATTAGGATTCGGTGGGTGGTACTGGGGGGGGGTATATGATATGGATGGTATGCATGATTGGATTATAGGATTAGGTGGGTAGGGTCATGCTATTGTGTATGTTGGTTAGGGTGGGTATGTGTATGGTGTTTAGGCTTGGGTAGGTTGTATGGATGGTTTTGGATTCGGTCGGGTGCTATGGATGGTTCGTTAGGTTAGGGTAGGGTTGTTTGTGGTTTTCGGTTGGGAGGGTTGCTTTGGTGGTTCCGTTGGCCCAAAAACCCCCCCCTTTTTTTTTAACCCCCCCCTTTTTTTTCCCCCAACCCCCCCCCTTTTTTCCCCCCCCCCCCCCCCCCCCCCCCCCCCCCACCCCGCCCCCCCCTGCCCCCCCCCCCCAATTTAAAACCCCCCCCCCTTTTTCCCCTTTCCCCCCAAAACCCCCCCCCCCCTTTTTTTCCCCCCCCCCCCCCCCCCCCAACCCCCCCCCTTTTTTTTCCCCCCCCTCCCCCCCCCCCCCCTCCCAAACCCCCCCTTTTTAAACCCCCCCCCCCTTTTTTTTCCCCCCAAAACCCCCCCCTTTTTTTTTTTTTCCCCAAAAAACCCCCCAAAAAAACCCCCCCCTTTTTTTGGTTTTTTGGGGGGGAATTTTTTTTCCCTTTTTAGGGTTTTTTTTGGGGGGGTTTTTTTTTGGGGGGGGGGGGGGGGTTTTTGGTTTTGGGGTTGGTTGGGGGGGGGAAAAGGGGGGGGGGAAAGGGGGGGGGGTTTGGGTGGTTTTGGTTGGGGGGGTTAAGGGGTTTTTAAAGGTTTGGTTTAATTGGGGGGGGGTTTGGGAAAGGGTTTTTTTTTTTGGGGGGGGGGGGGGTTTGGTTTTTTTTTGGGGGGGGGGTTGTTTTTTAAAAAAGGGGGGGGTTTGGGGGGGTTTTTTTTTTTGGGGGGGGGGTTTGTTGGGGGGGGTTGGGGGGGTTTTGGGGGAAAATTTTTTTTTTTTTTTTGGGGGGGGGGGGGGGGGGGGGTTTTGGGGGGGTTTTTTTTTTGGGCCCCCGGGGGGGGGGGTTTTTTTGGGGGGTTTTTTGGGGGGGGTTTGGTTGGGGGGTTTTTTTTGGGGGGGGGGGTTTTTTGGGGGGGTTTGGGGGGGGTTGGGGGTTTTTTGGGGGGTTTTTGGGGGGGGGGGAATTGGGGGGGTTTGGGGGTTTTTGGGGGGGGTTGGGGGTTTTTTTTTTTTTTTGGGGGGGGGGGGGGGGGGGGTTTGGGGGGTTTTTGGGGGGTTTTTTTGGGGGGGGGGGCCCCCTTTTTTTTTTTTTTCCCCCCCCCCCCCCCCTTTTTTTTTCCCCCCCCCCTTTTTTCCCTTTTTTCCCCTTTTTTTCCCCCCCCCCCTTTCCCCTTTTTCCCCCCCCCCCCAACCCCCCCTGACCCCCCCCTTTTTAAAACTCTCCCTTTTTTTATTGCTTGGTAAAACCCCCCAAAAACAAAGTCTTTTTTCATTTAAAAAAATACCTTTTAAAATTGACAAAATTTAACAAAAGTACTCTATTAAAAAGACAATTCCACTTACATTAAATTTTTTTTTCTTTCACCCCAAAATTACCCAAAATTTGATACAACTGCTAAAATAAGTCCCGTTTTTTTTTTTTTTTTTTTTAGGGGGAAGGACACTTAAAAATTTTCAATAATTGTTCTTTTATCAATTAAATTTTCTGCCACTTCCAATCCCCCATGGTTTTTTTATTTTTATATATTATACTATATATATATATATATTTTATATCATTATATTCCTTATATCTACTCCCCTTTATTACTTTTCAACCCCACCATCCTTTCCCTACTTGGAGTAAATTAGTGAACAACAACGCCCAGGCCTCTACTTCCGGTCTATACTTACTATCTACACCTTATGGACAGAGTTAATTTTACAATAATTCTATTATATATATATATATATATATATATATTAATTTTTTGCTCCTGAACTTCTTCTACTCTCAACTTCTCCGATCATTTTCATGGTGTCCATCCGGTTTGCTTCTAAATGCCATATCTTTCTAACTGTGCTCTTTCCCAAAAGCTCCCAACATACAACCTATATACTTATTATGGACAGAGTATGCTTACATTATTAGTTATCTTTGTTATTATTTGTTGTTATTTGTTATTAGTCCCATCCTTCAACTCTATTCAATACCTCCCATCTATCTCTTAACACCATCCATATAGGATTTCCATTTGCCATATATATTTCGACCGTACTGTGATGTTTTACAAAAATTCTGAACCTTTCTATTCTCATTGCTTCTACAGATTGTGAATTAAAAATAAACATTTTTGCTAAAAGTATTATTATATTATTGATTGATTGACTATGACTTTTCAGATCACCCAGTAATGCTATCTGCAAGGTTAGTTCCAGGTAAATATTGCAATCCTTTAGCCATTCCTGGACCTGTGTCCAAAAACAAGCTACAAATGGACAGAACCAAAACAAATGATCTAATGATTCTGTCTCTTCACAGCAAAACCTGCAGAGCTGGGAAGATTGTATCCCCCATATAAATAACATTCTATTGGTAGCAAGAATGTTATATAATAATTTAAATTGAAAGATTCTAATTTTTGAATCCGGTGTTGTTTTGCGTGTCAGTTCAAAAACACTATGCCATGGGATCGGTACGTCAAAGATCTCTTCCCAACTATTTTGCAATCTATATGGGACGGCTGTCAATCCTTTGGTCCTTAAGTGAAACTGATATACTTTTTTATTTATCACAGTTTTCCTTAACCAATTATGTTCTTTAATGCAAGGCCGACAGACAAGTTCCTTACTTTCTCCCCCTTCCACTTTCCTCTTCCACTTTTGCGGTAAGGCTGCAATTATTTGGTTGTAATTTTGGGTAGAGCAGACATTTCCATATGTTTTTGTTAGCTGCATGTGCGACATAACTCCACCAGTCCTACCGATGATATCATTTACGAAGATTATACCTTTTTTAAACATTCTGTCAAAAAATAAAGGTTTTTTGTCAATTAGTATATTTGAATTTAACCACAATATTGTTGCATTATTTGTTTCTGTCGTTTCTGGAGGATTAAATTGAAATTGCAACCAACTTTCTATGGCTTGTTTTAGAAATAGTGACATTTGGGAGATTATTTCCTTTTCAAATAACTGAAAGTGAGAGGTTGTAATCTGAATAAAGGGAAAAAGGCCTTTCTTGAACATTGGGTGAGACAATTTTACTAATTTGCTTGAGAACCAGTTCGGATTTAAGTATAACTTTTGTATGACTGAAGCTTTTAGTGATAGGTCTAATGCTTTAATATTTAATAATTTCTGTCCTCCGAATTCATATTCATTATATAAATATGCTCTTTTAATTTTGTCTGGCTTGCCGTTCCAAATAAAATTGAATATTTTTTTCTCATATAATTTAAAAAACTGTTCGCTAGGCGTAGGCAAGACCATAAGCAAATAGGTAAACTGGGATAATACTAAAGAGTTAATCAGGGTGATTTTTCCACAAATTGACAGGTATTTTCCTTTCCATGGTAGTAAGATCTTATCTATTTTTGCTAACTTTCTATTAAAATGTATTGAAGTGAGATCATTTAAGTAACTGTTGCATTACTCTTAATGCATAGTTGTATGGAAACAGACAAACAATATTCCATGTTTAGATCATGAAAGTTTCAAGATGACGAGATTCATTGTCACCAATTAGCGTGGAGCATGAACCAATTAGACTACATTATCTATGGATGTAATATTTCATCATCATTCTTTATCAGACACCGTTTCTATGGTCCCATGTACCACCTTTTCAGACTATTTACAGTATTGACAGTCCTGCACTGTATGGATGCAGGCCCTTGTAATTGCTTGTCCAATTCTGCCAACTCGTTACTGATGATTGAGTTCACATTGTGGAACGAGTATATAAAGAATTGATTGGGATCCACTTGCAACAACATAGCGATACGTACTGTAACATGGAGCCGGCAGGTGATCCAGGTCACAATAGAGGTCAAGCAGTGGTGGGAGGAAGACGAGGAAGACGTGTTGGTCAAAGGAATGGCAGGGGACAAGCACCCCTTCTGAGAGGTGGTCGTGGGCCTCGTTTGAGAGATGTGGGGGAATGTGGTAGAGGACAAGGCCACGGACCAAGACAGCGGCAGCAACAGCAAAGAGTGTCCAATGAAATCCGAGCAATAGTTGTAGACCATGTCATAAATCATGGCATGACAATGACTGAGGCGGCTACAATGATACAACCAAACCTCAGAAGGTCAACCGTGGCCTCAATAATCAGAACTTTCCGCAATGAGAACCGGTAAGTCGTCAGCATGCACTAAACATTATGCTACTCTCAATTGTCAAATGACTGCATTACCAATGTGTATCACAGAGTAGGGGATGTGACCAAGTGTCTTCTTAGTGTAATGTTCCCTGTAGAATTGAGACTAGGCGAAATAGGGGAGGCAGAGGCAAAATTCTGACTGACCAACAAGAGCAGGCTGTGGTCGATTTGGTTCGGGCCAGAAACGATATTCGCCTTACAGAAATTCGCCAGCATATCTTGGACAATGACGACATGTTTAACAATGTGGAATCCATAAGTTTACCGACTATTGCACGCATGCTGAAAAGGCACCAGGTGTCTTTAAAACAACTATACCGTGTGCCTTTGGAAAGAAATGGAGACAGAGTGAAGCAAATTTGGACGGATTTTGTTCAGGTATGTTCAGTTTCAAGATGGCTGTTGTAATACAATTCCCTAATACTGTAATTCTACATTGTACAGTAATCAGTAAATTTCTTTCCAAAATGTATTTTTAGAGGGTGATGGAGCTGGATGCTGATGACAACCATCACAAATTCATATATTTGGATGAGGCATGCTTTCACCTGGCCAAGACAAGGAGGAGAGGTCGGAATTTCATTGGCCAGCGGGCAACCATCCAAGTACCTGGACAACGTGCGGCCAACATTACCATGTGTGCGGCTACATCAGAAGATGGTGTGGTGGGACGCAGACCTCGTATTGGATCATATAATGCAGCGCTCCTTGTAACCTTCCTTGATGAGCTCGATCAGGTCTGTAGAGCTGATGGCGTGACCTATGTCATTGTGTGGGATAATGTCAGGTTCCACCATGCTCATATGGTGCAAGCATGGTTTCAGGCCCATGCACAATTTACCACCCTGTATTTACCCCCATACTCTCCTTTCCTTAACCCGATTGAGGAATTTTTCTCCACATGGAGATGGAAGGTTTATGATAGGCGCCCTCATGAACAAGTCACTCTTCTCCAGGCCATGGATGACGCATGCAATGACATCACGGCAGACCAGTGTCAGGCCTGGATTCGCCATGCCCGAAGGTTTTTTTCCAAGATGTTTGGCTAATGAAAACATCCATTGTGATGTAGATGAGAACCTTTGGCCAAATCCACAAGACAGAGTTGATGAAAATGTAGATGTACATTACAGTTTTTCTCAGTCGCTTTGGTGCATTTTTCACATCATCCCTAACATGTGCAAAATAATAAGTGCATTTCTCAGAACAATTTGTACAAACTGCAATATACAATAGATATGTTTCTAAAGCTAGTCAGTCACTAAAAATCCTTAGTACATCTCTCAAAAGTAAATATTCATGCCAATGATCATGTCAGTGTCATCAGAATGATAAGTCATTGAGTCATTGTTCACGAACAAGGTTGTCAAAATGTTTAGGCATGTTGTCAATGGAACTGTGTACTTTGACAGTATTACCTGATGTAAACTTAGGCTACAGTTTGGATGACAGTTACTGTATTGAAAATGCACAAGGCTGCACTTCTATGGCATATATCAATTTCAACAGTACTATTTACATATTACTGTATGTGGGTTATTGATTGAAAGAGACTGGACAACCCAAGGGGCACAAAGGAAAAAAAAACTAAATTAGAAAGAAACACAGGAAACCACCCCTAAGGCACAACTTTGCCCACAGCACTGTTCTAGTGCTGTCTCTACACATCCAGACGTTCCTGTCTGTCAGCCCACATATTCTCATCCACATCACACCGGATATTTTCCCTTCCAATGCAACGTGGAAAGAATCTTTTGGAATGCCTTATCCATCCTCTGCAGGCGTCTACTGTGGTGTCCTCACATGCTGCATCCATTGCAGCCAGCAGGGTCATCTGTGTGTGTGGCTGACGATCGTACACCTTCCACCTCCATGCTGAAATAACTCCTCAATTGGGGTTAAGGATTGGTGAATAAGGTGGGGAATCTATGACTCCTCGGGTCCACATTGG
>LR778276.1:46921050-47013759 GCA_902810595.1 Coregonus sp. 'balchen'
TCCCCGGGACAGCCCGTTCCTTACTTTCCCCCCCCCAACTTTCCCCCCATTTTGCGGTAAGGCGCAATTATTTGGTTTTTTGGGGGTTAGAGCAGACTTTTCCCATATTTTTTGTTACTCATGTGCGAAAAAACCCACCTTACCGGATATCTTTACGAAGTTTACCTTTTTTAAACATTCTGTCAAAAAATAAAGGTTTTTTGTCAATTAGTATATTTGAATTTAACCACAATATTTGTTGCATTATTTGTTCTGTCGTTTCTGGAGGATTAAATTGAAATTGCAACCAACTTTCTATGGCTTGTTTTAGAAATAGTGACATTTGGGAGATTATTTCCTTTTCAATAACTGAAAGTTGAGAGGTTGTAATCTGAATAAAGGGAAAAAGGCCCTTTCTTGAACATTGGGTGAGACAATTTTACTAATTTGCTTGAGAACCAGTTCGGATTTAAGTATAACTTTTGTATGACTGAAGCTTTTAGTGATAGGTCTAATGCTTTAATATTTAATAATTTCTGTCCTCCGAATTCATATTCATTATATAAATATGCTCTTTTAATTTTGTCTGGCTTGCCGTTCCAATAAAATTGAATATTTTTTTCTCATATAATTTAAAAAACTGTTCGCTAGGCGTAGGCAAGACCATAAGCAAATAGGTAAACTGGGGATAATACTAAAGAGTTAATTCAGGGTGATTTTTCCACAAATTGACAGGTATTTTCCTTTCCATGGTAGTAAGATCTTATCTATTTTTTGCTAACTTTCTATTAAATGTATTGAAGTGAGATCATTTAAGTAACTGTTTGCATTACTCTTAATGCATAGTGTATGGAAACAGACAAACAATATTCCATGTTTAGATCATGAAAAGTTTCAAGATGACGAGATTCATTGTCACCAATTAGCGTGGAGCATGAACCAATTAGACTACATTATCTATGGATGTAATATTTCATCATCATTCTTTATCAGACACCGTTTCTATGGTCCCATGTACCACCTTTTCAGACTATTTACAGTATTGACAGTCCTGCACTGTATGGATGCAGGCCCTTGTAATTGCTTGTCCAATTCTGCCAACTCGTTACTGATGATTGAGTTCACATTGTGGAACGAGTATATAAAGAATTGATTGGGATCCCACTTGCAACAACATAGCGATACGTACTGTAACATGGAGCCGGCAGGTGATCCAGGTCACAATAGAGGTCAAGCAGTGGTGGGAGGAAGACGAGGAAGACGTGTTGGTCAAAGGAATGGCAGGGGACAAGCACCCCTTCTGAGAGGTGGTCGTGGGCCTCGTTTGAGAGATGTGGGGGAATGTGGTAGAGGACAAGGCCACGGACCAAGACAGCGGCAGCAACAGCAAAGAGTGTCCAATGAAATCCGAGCAATAGTTGTAGACCATGTCATAAATCATGGCATGACAATGACTGAGGCGGCTACAATGATACAACCAAACCTCAGAAGGTCAACCGTGGCCTCAATAATCAGAACTTTCCGCAATGAGAACCGGTAAGTCGTCAGCATGCACTAAACATTATGCTACTCTCAATTGTCAAATGACTGCATTACCAATGTGTATCACAGAGTAGGGGGATGTGACCAAGTGTCTTCTTAGTGTAATGTTCCCTGTAGAATTGAGACTAGGCGAAATAGGGGAGGCAGAGGCAAAATTCTGACTGACCAACAAGAGCAGGCTGTGGTCGATTTGGTTCGGGCCAGAAACGATATTCGCCTTACAGAAATTCGCCAGCATATCTTGGACAATGACGACATGTTTAACAATGTGGAATCCATAAGTTTACCGACTATTGCACGCATGCTGAAAAGGCACCAGGTGTCTTTAAAACAACTATACCGTGTGCCTTTGGAAAGAAATGGAGACAGAGTGAAGCAAATTTGGACGGATTTTGTTCAGGTATGTTCAGTTTCAAGATGGCTGTTGTAATACAATTCCCTAATACTGTAATTCTACATTGTACAGTAATCAGTAAATTTCTTTCCAAAATGTATTTTTAGAGGGTGATGGAGCTGGATGCTGATGACAAACCATCACAAATTCATATATTTGGATGAGGCATGCTTTCACCTGGCCAAGACAAGGAGGAGAGGTCGGAATTTCATTGGCCAGCGGGCAACCATCCAAGTACCTGGACAACGTGCGGCCAACATTACCATGTGTGCGGCTACATCAGAAGATGGTGTGGTGGGACGCAGACCTCGTATTGGATCATATAATGCAGCGCTCCTTGTAACCTTCCTTGATGAGCTCGATCAGGTCTGTAGAGCTGATGGCGTGACCTATGTCATTGTGTGGGATAATGTCAGGTTCCACCATGCTCATATGGTGCAAGCATGGTTTCAGGCCCATGCACAATTTACCACCCTGTATTTACCCCCATACTCTCCTTTCCTTAACCCGATTGAGGAATTTTTCTCCACATGGAGATGGAAGGTTTATGATAGGCGCCCTCATGAACAAGTCACTCTTCTCCAGGCCATGGATGACGCATGCAATGACATCACGGCAGACCAGTGTCAGGCCTGGATTCGCCATGCCCGAAGGTTTTTTCCAAGATGTTTGGCTAATGAAAACATCCATTGTGATGTAGATGAGAACCTTTGGCCAAATCCACAAGACAGAGTTGATGAAAATGTAGATGTACATTACAGTTTTTCTCAGTCGCTTTGGGTGCATTTTTCACATCATCCCTAACATGTGCAAAATAATAAGTGCATTTCTCAGAACAATTTGTACAAACTGCAATATACAATAGATATGTTTCTAAAGCTAGTCAGTCACTAAAAATCCTTAGTACATCTCTCAAAAGTAAATATTCATGCCAATGATCATGTCAGTGTCATCAGAATGATAAGTCATTGAGTCATTGTTCACGAACAAGGTTGTCAAAATGTTTAGGCATGTTGTCAATGGAACTGTGTACTTTGACAGTATTACCTGATGTAAACTTAGGCTACAGTTTGGATGACAGTTACTGTATTGAAAATGCACAAGGCTGCACTTCTATGGCATATATCAATTTCAACAGTACTATTTACATATTACTGTATGTGGGTTATTGATTGAAAGAGACTGGACAACCCAAGGGGCACAAAGGAAAAAAAACTAAATTAGAAAGAAACACAGGAAACCACCCCTAAGGCACAACTTTGCCCACAGCACTGTTCTAGTGCTGTCTCTACACATCCAGACGTTCCTGTCTGTCAGCCCACATATTCTCATCCACATCACACCGGATATTTTCCCTTCCAATGCAACGTGGAAAGAATCTTTTGGAATGCCTTATCCATCCTCTGCAGGCGTCTACTGTGGTGTCCTCACATGCTGCATCCATTGCAGCCAGCAGGGTCATCTGTGTGTGTGGCTGACGATCGTACACCTTCCACCTCCATGCTGAAAATAACTCCTCAATTGGGTTAAGGATTGGTGAATAAGGGTGGGAGGAATTCTATGAGCATCCTCGGGTGGGTCACAAACCATTGCCTTATGATGTTTGATCGATGGAAACTCACATTATCACAAATGACCACATACTTTGGCAAATCCTCTCTAAACAGACCCCTCTCATCATCAGGGATGAGAGCCCTGTAGAGAGTCTCTAAAAAGTTGAGTAGATGCTGGGTGTTGTATGGCCCTAAAAGGGGGATATGGGTTAGGACACCATGCTCCGAAATAGCAGCACACATGGTGATATTTCCTCCCCGTTGGCCTGGCAAATCCACAGTAGCTCTGTGACCGATGATATTCCGACCCCGCCTTCTGCATTTGGTCAGGTTGAAGCCAGCCTCATCCACGTATACAAAGTTGTGAGAGGGTTCACTTGATTCCAACTCCATTATACGCTATATCCCAGAACACACAGTTGAATTTGTTTTGGTAAGGAAGAGTGACATAAAATGTACATATATTGCATGTTCCTTCCACAGCAATGGAAATGTGTGCAGTTTATGCTTACTGTACTATGTAACACTATAAAATGTTGCTGTAAAGTAGTTACATAGATATATGTTTTACCTGTACATACTGGTACCGTAGCTCCTTAACTCTGTCCTCATTCCTTTGGAATGGTACACGGTACAGCTGTTTCATACTCATCTGGTTTCTATGCAGCACCCTGTCGATGGTTGAGATGCTAACCGTATGGATGTTTTCAAAGACATCGTTGTCTTCTATAATGGTCCTTTGTATTTCCCTGAGTCTCATGGCATTGTTTGCTCGGACCATGGTGCAAATAGCCTCCTCCTGTTGAGGTGTGAAAAGGCGTCCTCTGCCACCGGTTTGAGGTAATCTTGCAGTCCTATGTGTGGAAAAATGCAGTGATGCATCGCACACTTTCACATAGACAAAAACTATGCGAACACACATTTTACTGTAAAACATACAGGTGGGTGCATGTAAGGTGCAGTATGTATCTGTATAGAGTATATTTCTGTATGCTGTGAAATACAAGTGGACTACTGTAATATGAAGCATTGTAGGAAGTATACAGTATACTGCTTATATACAGTAACAGTGCACTGTACATTGGTGGACATACCTGTTCTCTCTTCGAAACGTTTGTACTATTGAGGACACGGTTGATCTCCCAATATTCGGCTGCACCCTTCGACCCGCCTCAGCCATTGTAAGGCCATGATTGACAACATGGTCTACAATAGTGGCCCTTATGTCATCAGATATGCGCCTATGTCCTCTTCTGCCTCTTCCTCTGTTTTGCCTTCCACCACGCATCCTTGCTCCTCTTCTTCCTCCTCCTCTTGGCTGTTGACCCTGTTCGTTTCCTGGTCCATCCATTATTGGAAAATTGCAACTCTGTGTTGTGGTCTGTCTATATATGCTTGCCAATTGATTCTTCATGAGATGCACCTTTGAGCAATTTAGACAACTGGTTGATTGTTGGTTGAACTAACACTTTACATTCCTTCATGAGTGAGGGTTAATTTCACCTGCACGATTCAGCAATTTACGTTTTTGTACAAAAGGTCTAATAGAAATGTGTAAAACTATGCTTGACAGTTTATGACAAATAGTTCAACAATTTTGCATGTAATGGCTTATGCAAGGAACTAATGCCTAGATGTTTTGAGGGGTAAGACTATTCAACAGAGAACCATCTACTATATTTTGATCAACATGACATGAGCAATTGAACATGTGGAAAAAAGCTGACACTTGTACATTATCAATTGCAATATGTACAAAAGCAATTGCAATTTGTTCAAAGGAATAAGAAATTGCTTTAATGATGTGCACAAGTGACTAGATGATTTGGAATTTGTACAAGTAGTATCAAGAATTGCACTTTTGATCTAAGAAATGCACCAAAGCGACTGAGAAACTGTAATCACTCCTATGTTTTGCTTGTTACAGTACAAGCAAGTTGAGGAACACTGCATTTGATGTTTTACAGTACTGGATTGTTTTTCATCAATATATTTCAGATTTTGTTCAATGATTCCACTGTGTCTGTAGTATTCTCTCTACTACTGCAGTACTTTTACAGGGATGTATTTACATGTAGTACCATAATGAAACATGTATCACCTATTTTGTACTACAATATTTAATGATTGTACGAACAATGACACAGTGAAACTATCGGTGTGTGGGTGATCTAAATTAACGTTTCATTGGTATTTCACAATACATTTGTTTTTTGAACCAATGATTGCGCAAGTGCAAGATTTCTTTAAAGATATGAACATTGGACAGCCTGTGTTTACAAGTGATGACCGTTTTGTGTCTAGAGTTTTGAAAAATGACGTCAAGTGTGACGTGTTTTTCTTTCTCCCCATTTCCCTGTGTAGTGTGTTCTGGGCATTACAGGTGTGCTGAGTTGCGGCTGACAATGGTGGGCGTGGCTTCGGTCCGGAGTCCTGGCAGCTGTAGCTGATTGACGAGAGTATACCTGTTTGCCGTGTGAGCTCGAAGAAAGGGGGGGGGAAGAGGACACGACACTTGTTGTTTGGGTATTGGTTGTGTTAATTTATCTTTGTTTGTGTTCCAGCCGGTCCTCCTGATGTACTCCACCCTACCTGGGTCCTGGAGAAGGGAAAGGTAGTTCTGCCCATGGGTGTACATTCCCACGTAGATTTTACATTTTAGTCATTTAGCAGACGCTCTTATCCAGAGCGACTTACAGTTAGTGAATGCATACATTATATTTTTCCAACCCCCTGTGGGAATCGAACCCACAACCCTGGCGTTGCAAACGCCATGCTCTACCAACTGAGCTACATCCCTGCCGGCCATTCCATCCCCTACCCTGGACGGCGCTGGGCCAATTGTGCGCCGCCCCATGGGTCTCCCGGTCGCGGCCAGCTACGACAGAGCCTGGATTCGAACCAGGATCTCTAATGGCACAGCTAGCACTGCGATGCAGTGCCTTAGACCACTGCGCCACTCGGGAGATAACCCACTGTTTTACACACAAGGTTAGCCGGGCGGGTGTCACCCCTGTATTTTTTGGTAAACAGGCAGGAAAGTGGGTTAGGGTTAGAGTGTGATAGGAAGGTTTAGGTGTGTAGAAGAGGAGGGACCTTTTGTTTATTATCATTAATTGGACCCCGTTCCCAAATATTCCCTTCTCTTACCTTCCCTGGTTTGTTTGATTGATTTGTTGTTTCGTTATGGGTGTTGTTTATTTTGTTTAAGTACATTACTAAACGTCCCCCGAGGGCTAACCTTGAGATCTGGTTATTTTAGTTCATTACACCCCACATTTCTTCCCCATCCATCTAGTTTACCTTGTGTGCACGGGCATTTATGTCTCCTCCTCAGACGAACTACACCTGAGGGGAGAACGTAACTCAAGGTTCTGAAATTAGTGCCAAAGTGATTGTAAAAAAACGGTAATGTATAAATATGTCTGAGAGGGTTTCAGAGAAGCCTGCTGGTTTATTCTGGTTCCTTCCAAACAGATGATCCCAGGATTCAGTAAGGCGTTATTACATACCAGGCAACATCCGTGTGTCTTATTGAATGGGTGTTTGTGTCTGTGTCTGTGTGTGTCCTCGTCCATGTGTGTGTCTGTGTATGTGTGTGTGTCTGTGTGTGTGTGTGTGTGTTATTTAATCTGTGTGTGTCTGTGTGTTATTGAATGTGTGTGTCCTCCGTCCATGTGTGTCCATGTGTGTCTGTGTGTGTCTGTGTGTGTCCTCCGTCCATGTGTCTGTGTGTGTCTGTTTGCTTTGTGTCTCTGCAGCAGCCTTTCTCATTTTCAGTTGACTTTATATGTTTGATCAGTGGTCCTGTCTGGCTCAGTGTTAGTGGTCCTGTCTGGCTCAGTGTTAGTGGTCCTGTCTGGCTCAGTGTCAGTTGTTAGTGGTCCTGTCTGGCTCAGTGTTAGTGATCCTGTCTGGCTCAGTGTCAGCGGTTAGTTGTCCTGTCTGGCTCAGTGTCAGTTGTTAGTGGTCCTGTCTGGCTCAGTGTTAGTTGTCCTGTCTGGCTCAGTGTTAGTTGTCCTGTCTGGCTCAGTGTCAGCGGTTAGTTGTCCTGTCTGGCTCGGTGTCAGCGGTTAGTTGTCCTGTCTGGCTCAGTGTCAGTTGTTAGTGGTCCTGTCTGGCTCAGTGTTAGTGGTCCTGTCTGGCTCAGTGTCAGTTGTTAGTGGTCCTGTCTGGCTCAGTGTTAGTGGTCCTGTCTGGCTCAGTGTTAGTGGTCCTGTCTGGCTCAGTGTCAGTTGTTAGTGGTCCTGTCTGGCTCAGTGTCAGTTGTTAGTGGTCCTGTCTGGCTCAGTGTCAGCGGTTAGTGGTCCTGTCTGGCTCAGTGTTAGTGGTCCTGTCTGGCTCAGTGTTAGTGGTCCTGTCTGGCTCAGTGTCAGCGGTTAGTGGTCCTGTCTGGCTCAGTGTCAATTGTTAGTGGTCCTGTCTGGATCAGTGTCAATTGTTAGTGGTCCTGTCTGGCTCAGTGTCAGTTGTTAGTGGTCCTGTCTGGCTCAGTGTTAGTGATCCTGTCTGGCTCAGTGTCAGCGGTTAGTTGTCCTGTCTGGCTCAGTGTCAGTTGTTAGTGGTCCTGTCTGGCTCAGTGTTAGTTGTCCTGTCTGGCTCAGTGTTAGTTGTCCTGTCTGGCTCAGTGTCAGTTGTCAGTGGTCCTGTCTGGCTCAGTGTCAGTGGTCCTGTCTGGCTCAGTGTCAGTTGTTAGTGGTCCTGTCTGGCTCAGTGTCAGCGGTTAGTGGTCCTGTCTGGCTCAGTGTTAGTGGTCCTGTCTGGCTCAGTGTTAGTGGTCCTGTCTGGCTCAGTGTCAGCGGTTAGTGGTCCTGTCTGGCTCAGTGTCAGTTGTTAGTGGTCCTGTCTGGATCAGTGTCAGTTGTTAGTGGTCCTGTCTGGCTCAGTGTCAGTTGTTAGTGGTCCTGTCTGGCTCAGTGTTAGTGGTCCTGTCTGGCTCAAATTCAGCGGTTAGTGGTCCTGTCTGGCTCAGTGTTAGTGGTCCTGTCTGGCTCAGTGTTAGTGGTCCTGTCTGGCTCAGTGTTAGTGGTCCTGTCTGGCTCAGTGTTAGTGGTCCTGTCTGGCTCATTGTTAGTGGTCCTGTCTGGCTCAGTGTCAGCTGTTAGTGGTCCTGTCTGTCTCAGAGTCAGCGGTTAGTGGTCCTGTCTGGCTGAGTCAGCGGTTAGTGGTCCTGTCTGGCTCAGAGTCAGCGGTTAGTGGTCCTGTCTGGCTCAGTGTCAGTGGGTAGTGGTCCTGTCTGGCTCAGTGTCAGTGGGTAGTGGTCCTGTCTGGCTCAGTGTTAGTGGTCCTGTCTGGCTCAGAGTCAGCGGTTAGTGGTCCTGTCTGGCTCAGTGGTTAGTGGTCCTGTCTGGCTCAGTGTTAGTGGTCCTGTCTGGCTCAGTGTTAGTGGTCCTGTCTGGCTCAGTGGTTAGTGGTCCTGTCTGGCTCAGAGTCAGTGGTTAGTGGTCCTGTCTGGCTCAGTGTCAGTGGTTAGTGGTCCTGTCTGGCTCAGTGTCAGTGGTTAATGGTCCTGTCTGGCTCAGTGTTAGTGGTCCTGTCTGGCTCAGTCAGTGGTTAGTGGACCTGTCTGGCTCAGTGTCAGTGGTCCTGTCTGGCTCAGTGTCAGTGGTCCTGTCTGGCTCAGTGTCAGTGGTCCTGTCTGGCTCAGTGTCAGTGGTCCTGTCTGGCTCAGTGTCAGTGGTCCTGTCTGGCTCAGTGTCAGTGGTCCTGTCTGGCTCAGTGTCAGTGGTCCTGTCTGGCTCAGTGTCAGTGGTCCTGTCTGGCTCAGTGTCAGTTGTTAGTGGTCCTGTCTGGCTCAGTGTCAGTGGTCCTGTCTGGCTCAGTGTCAGTAGTCCTGTCTGGCTCAGTGTCAGTGGTCCTGTCTGGCTCAGTGTCAGTGGTCCTGTCTGGCTCAGTGTCAGTGGTCTTGTCTGGCTCAGTGTCAGTGGTTAGTGGTCATGCCTGGATCAGTGTCGGTGGTTAATGGTCATGCCTGGATCAGTGTCGGTGGTTAATGGTCCTGTCTGGCTCAGTGTCGGTGGTTAGTGGTCCTGCTTGGCTCAGTGTCGGTAGTTAATGGTCCTGTCTGGCTCAGTGTCAGTGGTTAGTGGTCCTGTCTGGCTCAGTGTCAGTGGTTAGTGGTCCTGCCTGGCTCAGTGTCGGTGGTTAATGGTCCTGTCTGGCTCAGTGTCAGTGGTTAAGTGATCTGTTTGGCTCAGTGTCAGTGGTCCTGTCTGGCACAGTGTCAGTGGTTAGTGGTCCTTCCTTTTTCAGTGGTTAGTGGTCATGCCTGGATCAGTGTCGGTGGTTAGTGGTCCTGTCTGGCTCAGTGTCAGTGGTCCTGTCTGGCTCAGTGTCAGTGGTTAGTGGTCCTTCCTTTTTCAGTGGTTAGTGGTCATGCCTGGATCAGTGTCGGTGGTTAGTGGTCCTGTCTGGCTCAGTGTCAGTGGTCCTGTCTGGCTCAGTGTCAGTGGTTAGTGGTCCTGTCTGGCTCAGTGTCAGTGGTTAGTGGTCCTGTCTGGCTCAGTGTCAGTGGTTAGTGGTCCTGTCTGGCTCAGTGTCAGTGGTTAGTGGTCCTGTCTGGCTCAGTGTCGGTGGTTAGTTGTCCTGCCTGGCTCAGTGTCGGTGGTTAATGGTCCTGTCTGGCTCAGTGTCAGTGGTTAGTGGTTATGCCTAGATCAGTGTCAGTGTTAGTGGTTCAGTCTCACTCAGTGTCAGTGGTTAATGGTCCTTCCTTTTTCAGTGGTTAGTGGTCATGCCTGGATCAGTGTCGGTGGTTAGTGGTCCTGTCTGGCTCAGTGTCAGTGGTCCTGTCTGGCTCAGTGTCAGTGGTTAGTGGTCCTGTCTGGCTCAGTGTCAGTGGTCCTGTCTGGCACAGTGTCAGTGGTTAGTGGTCCTTCCTTTTTCAGTGGTTAGTGGTCATGCCTGGATCAGTGTCGGTGGTTAGTGGTCCTGTCTGGCTCAGTGTCAGTGGTCCTGTCTGGCTCAGTGTCAGTGGTTAGTGGTCCTGTCTGGCTCAGTGTCAGTGGTCCTGTCTGGCTCAGTGTCAGTGGTTAGTGGTCCTTCCTGTGTCAGTGGTTAGTGGTCCTGTCTGGCTCAGTGTCAGTGGTCCTGTCTGGCACAGTGTCAGTGGTTAGTGGTCCTTCCTTTTTCAGTGGTTAGTGGTCATGCCTGGATCAGTGTCGGTGGTTAGTGGTCCTGTCTGGCTCAGTGTCAGTGGTCCTGTCTGGCTCAGTGTCAGTGGTTAGTGGTCCTGTCTAGCTCAGTGTCAGTGGTCCTGTCTGGCTCAGTGTCAGTGGTTAGTGGTCCTTCCTGTGTCAGTGTTTAGTGGTCATGCCTGGATCAGTGTCGGTGGTTAGTGGTCCTGCCTGGCTCAGTGTCGGTGGTTAATGGTCCTGTCTGGCTCAGTGTCAGTGGTCCTGTCTGGCTCAGTGTCAGTGGTCCTGTCTGGCTCAGTGTCAGTGGTCCTGTCTGGCTCAGTGTCAGTGGTCCTGTCTGGCTCAGTGTCAGTGGTCCTGTCTGGCTCAGTGTCAGTGGTCCTGTCTGGCTCAGTGTCAGTGGTCCTGTCTGGCTCAGTGTCAGTGGTCCTGTCTGGCTCAGTGTCAGTGGTCCTGTCTGGCTCAGTGTCAGTTGTTAGTGGTCCTGTCTGGCTCAGTGTCAGTGGTCCTGTCTGGCTCAGTGTCAGTAGTCCTGTCTGGCTCAGTGTCAGTGGTCCTGTCTGGCTCAGTGTCAGTGGTCCTGTCTGGCTCAGTGTCAGTGGTCCTGTCTGGCTCAGTGTCAGTGGTTAGTGGTCATGCCTGGATCAGTGTCGGTGGTTAATGGTCATGCCTGGATCAGTGTCGGTGGTTAATGGTCCTGTCTGGCTCAGTGTCGGTGGTTAGTGGTCCTGCTTGGCTCAGTGTCGGTAGTTAATGGTCCTGTCTGGCTCAGTGTCAGTGGTTAGTGGTCCTGTCTGGCTCAGTGTCAGTGGTTAGTGGTCCTGCCTGGCTCAGTGTCGGTGGTTAATGGTCCTGTCTGGCTCAGTGTCAGTGGTTAAGTGATCTGTTTGGCTCAGTGTCAGTGGTCCTGTCTGGCACAGTGTCAGTGGTTAGTGGTCCTTCCTTTTTCAGTGGTTAGTGGTCATGCCTGGATCAGTGTCGGTGGTTAGTGGTCCTGTCTGGCTCAGTGTCAGTGGTCCTGTCTGGCTCAGTGTCAGTGGTTAGTGGTCCTTCCTTTTTCAGTGGTTAGTGGTCATGCCTGGATCAGTGTCGGTGGTTAGTGGTCCTGTCTGGCTCAGTGTCAGTGGTCCTGTCTGGCTCAGTGTCAGTGGTTAGTGGTCCTGTCTGGCTCAGTGTCAGTGGTTAGTGGTCCTGTCTGGCTCAGTGTCAGTGGTTAGTGGTCCTGTCTGGCTCAGTGTCAGTGGTTAGTGGTCCTGTCTGGCTCAGTGTCGGTGGTTAGTTGTCCTGCCTGGCTCAGTGTCGGTGGTTAATGGTCCTGTCTGGCTCAGTGTCAGTGGTTAGTGGTTATGCCTAGATCAGTGTCAGTGTTAGTGGTTCTGTCTCACTCAGTGTCAGTGGTTAATGGTCCTTCCTTTTTCAGTGGTTAGTGGTCATGCCTGGATCAGTGTCGGTGGTTAGTGGTCCTGTCTGGCTCAGTGTCATTGGTCCTGTCTGGCTCAGTGTCAGTGGTTAGTGGTCCTGTCTGGCTCAGTGTCAGTGGTCCTGTCTGGCACAGTGTCAGTGGTTAGTGGTCCTTCCTTTTTCAGTGGTTAGTGGTCATGCCTGGATCAGTGTCGGTGGTTAGTGGTCCTGTCTGGCTCAGTGTCAGTGGTCCTGTCTGGCTCAGTGTCAGTGGTTAGTGGTCCTGTCTGGCTCAGTGTCAGTGGTCCTGTCTGGCTCAGTGTCAGTGGTTAGTGGTCCTTCCTGTGTCAGTGGTTAGTGGTCCTGTCTGGCTCAGTGTCAGTGGTCCTGTCTGGCACAGTGTCAGTGGTTAGTGGTCCTTCCTTTTTCAGTGGTTAGTGGTCATGCCTGGATCAGTGTCGGTGGTTAGTGGTCCTGTCTGGCTCAGTGTCAGTGGTCCTGTCTGGCTCAGTGTCAGTGGTTAGTGGTCCTGTCTAGCTCAGTGTCAGTGGTCCTGTCTGGCTCAGTGTCAGTGGTTAGTGGTCCTTCCTGTGTCAGTGGTTAGTGGTCATGCCTGGATCAGTGTCGGTGGTTAGTGGTCCTGCCTGGCTCAGTGTCGGTGGTTAATGGTCCTGTCTGGCTCAGTGTCAGTGGTTAAGTGATCTGTCTGGCTCAGTGTCAGTGGTTAGTGGTCCTGTCTGGCTCAGTGTCAGTGGTTAGTGGTCCTGTCTGGCTCAGTGTCAGTGGTTAGTGGTCCTGTCTGGCTCAGTGTCAGTGGTTAGTGGTCCTTCCTGTGTCAGTGGTTAATGGTCCTGTCTGGCTCAGTGTCGGTGGTTAGTTGTCCTGCCTGGCTCAGTGTCGGTGGTTAATGGTCCTGTCTGGCTCAGTGTCAGTGGTTAGTGGTTATGCCTAGATCAGTGTCAGTGTTAGTGGTTCTGTCTCACTCAGTGTCAGTGGTTAATGGTCCTGTCTGGCTCAGTGTCTGTGGTTAGTGGTCATGCCTGGATCAGTGACAGTGTTAGTGGTTCTGTCTCACTCAGTGTCAGTGGTTAGTGGTCCTGTCTGGCTCAGTGTCAGTGGTCCTGTCTGGCTCAGTGTCAGTGGTTAGTGGTCCTGTCTGGCTCAGTGTCAGTGGTTAGTGGTCCTGTCTGGCTCAGTGTCAGTGGTTAGTGGTCATGCCTGGATTAGTGTCGGTGGTTAGTGGTCCTGCCTGGCTCAGTGTCGGTGGTTAATGGTCCTGTCTGGCTCAGTGTCAGTGGTTAATGGTCCTGTCTGGCTCAGTGTTAGTGGTTAGTGGTCATGCCTAGATCAGTGTCAGTGTTAGTGGTTCTGTCTCACTCAGTGTCAGTGGTTAATGGTCCTGTCTGGCTCAGTGTCAGTGGTTAGTGGTCATGCCTGGATCAGTGACAGTGTTAGTGGTTCTGTCTCACTCAGTGACAGTGGTTAGTGGTCCTGTCTGGCTCAGTGTCAGTGGTTAGTGGTCCTGTCTGGCTCAGTGTCAATGGTTAGTGGTCCTTCCTGTGTCAGTGGTTAATGGTCCTGTCTGGCTCAGTGTCGGTGGTTAGTTGTCCTGCCTGGCTCAGTGTCGGTGGTTAATGGTCCTGTCTGGCTCAGTGTCAGTGGTTAGTGGTCATGCCTAGATCAGTGTCAGTGTTAGTGGTTCTGTCTCACTCAGTGTCAGTGGTTAATGGTCCTGTCTGGCTCAGTGTCAGTGGTTAGTGGTCATGCCTGGATCAGTGACAGTGTTAGTGGTTCTGTCTCACTCAGTGTCAGTGGTTAGTGGTCCTGTCTGGCTCAGTGTCAGTGGTCCTGTCTGGCTCAGTGTCAGTGGTCCTGTCTGGCTCAGTGTCAGTGGTTAGTGGTCCTGTCTGGCTCAGTGTCAGTGGTTAGTGGTCCTGTCTGGCTCAGTGTCAGTGGTTAGTGGTCATGCCTGGATTAGTGTCGGTGGTTAGTGGTCCTGCCTGGCTCAGTGTCGGTGGTTAATGGTCCTGTCTGGCTCAGTGTCAGTGGTTAAGTGATCTGTCTTGTTCAGTGTCAGTGGTTAATGGTTCTGTCTCGCTCAATGTCAGTGGTAAATGGTTCTGTCCTCCCAGTCCCTGAGGGTCAACACTAGACAGACAGACAGTAACATGATGGATGAGACCATCTTTCTCCTGGTTAACCTTCCTGTCCTCCCAGTCCCTGGGGGTCAACACTAGACATACAGACAGTAACATGATGGATGAGACCATCTTTCTCCTGGTTAATATTCCTGTCCTCCCAGTCCCTTATGATGATCAAGCTGCTGGTATTGACGGTTAGGTCTCATTACAACAGCTGTTGTGGTGTTTTGTTGTGTCAATTGAAGGTACATTTACGCTTTACATTTTAGTCATTTAGCAGAGACTCTTATCCAGAGCGAATTCCAGTCAGTGTGCATTCATCTTACTAGGTAAAACAACTACATTTCTCAGGTGTAGTAAGCCACATTTCTCAAGTGTAGTAAGCCACATTTCTCAGGTGTAGTAAGCCACATTTCTCAGGTGTAGTAAGCCACATTTCTCAGGTGTAGTAAGCCACATTTCTCAAGTGTATTAAACCACATTTCTCAGGTGTATTAAACCACATTTCTCAGGTGTAGTAAGCCACATTTCTCAAGTGTATTAAACCACATTTCTCAGGTGTAGTAAGCCACATTTCTCAGGTGTATTAAACCACATTTCTCAGGTGTAGTAAGCCACATTTCTCAGGTGTATTAAACCACATTTCTCAAGTGTAGTAAGCCACATTTCTCAGGTGTAGTATCTCAGGTGTAGTCTCTGCACATCGTCTCAAGCTGTCAGGTTGGATGGGGAGCGTCGCTGTCAGGTTGGATGGGGAGCGTCGCTGTCAGGTTGGATGGGGAGCGTCGCTGTCAGGTTGGATGGGGAGCGTCGCTGTCAGGTTGGATGGGGAGCGTCGCTGTCAGGTTGGATGGGGAGCGTCGCTGTCAGGTTGGATGGGGAGCGTCGCTGCACAGCTATTTTCAGGTCTCTCCAGAGATGTTATATCGGGTTCAAGTCCGGGCTCTGTCTGGGTCACTCAAGGTTATTCAGAGACTTGTCCCGAAGCCACTCCTGCATTGTTTTGGCTGTGTGCTTAAGGCCGTTGTCCTGTTGAAAGGTGAACCTTCACCCCAGTCTGAGGTCCTAAGTGCTCTGGAGCAAGTTTTCATCAAGGATCTCTCTGTACTTTGCTCCGTTCATCTTTCCCTCGATCTTGACTAGTCTCCCAGTCCCTGCCGTTGAAAAACATCCCCACAGCATGATGCTGCCACCAACATGCTTCACCGTAGGGATGGTGCCAGGTTTCCTCCAGATGTGACGCTTGGCATTCAGGCCAAAGAGTTCAGTCTGGATTTCATCAGACCATAGAATCTTGTTTCTCATGGTCTGATTGTCCTTTAAGTGCCTTTTGGCAAACTCCAAGCGGGCTGTCATGTGCCATTTACTGAGGAGTGGCTTCCGTCTGGCCACTCTACCATAAAGGCTTGATTGGTGGAGTGCTGCAGAGATGGTTGTTCTTCTGGAAGGTTCTCCCATCTCCACAGAGGAACCCTGGAGCTCTGTCAGAGTGACCATCGGGTTCTTGGTCACATCCCTGACCAAGGCCCTTCTCCCCCGATTGCTCAGTTTGGCCGGGCGGCCAGCTCTAGGAAGAGTCTTGGTAGTTCCAAACTTCTTCCATTTAAGAATGATGGAGGCCACAGTGTTCTTGGGGACCTTCAATGCTGCAGAAATGTTTTGGTTCCCTTCCCCAGATCTGTGCCTTGACACAATCCTGTATCTGAGCTCTACGGACAATTCCTTCAACCTCATGGCTTGGTTTTTTGCTCTGACATGCATTGTCACCTGTGGGACCTTATATAGACAGATGTATGGCTTACCAAATCATGTCCAATCATTTGAATTTACCACAGGTGGACTCCAATCCAGTTGTAGAAACATCTCAAGGATGATCAATGGAAACAGGATGCACCTGAGCTCAATTTCGAGTCTCATAGCAAAGGGTCTGAATACTCATGTAAATAACGTATTTCTGTTTTTTATATTAAATAAATGTGCAAACATTTCAAAAACTGTTTTCACTTTGTCATTATGGGGTAATTAATATATTTACCTTAATCAATTTTAGAATACGGCTTTAACATAACAAAATGTGGAA
The DNA here is from genome assembly GCA_902810595.1 of Coregonus sp. 'balchen'. Taxonomy (NCBI): domain Eukaryota; kingdom Metazoa; phylum Chordata; class Actinopteri; order Salmoniformes; family Salmonidae; genus Coregonus; species Coregonus sp. 'balchen'. Next base: position 46,937,277 of record LR778276.1, read on the forward strand.
GAATTCAGGGGGTCTGAATACTTTCCGAATGCACTGTGTGTATATATATATATATATATACAGTACTAGTCAAAAGTTTGGACACACCTACTCATTAATGGGTTTTTCTTTATTTTTACTATTTTCTACATTGTAGAATAATAGTGAAGACATCAAAACTATGAAATAACACATATGGAATCATGTTGTAACCAACAAAGTGTTTAACAAATCAAAATATATTTGAGATTCTTCAAAGTAGCCACCCTTTGCCTTGATGACAGCTTTGCACACTCTTGGAATTCTCTCAACCAGCTTCATGAGGTAGTCACCTGTAATGCATTTAAATTAACAGATGTGCCTTGTTAATTTGTGGAATTTCTTTCCTTCTTAATGCGTTTGAGCCAATCAGTTGTGTTGTGACAAGGTAGGGTTGGTATACAGAAGATAGCCCTATTTGGTAAAAGACCAAGTCCATATTATGGCAAAAACAGCTCAAATAAGCAAAGAGAACGACAGTCCATCATTACTTTAAGACATGAAGGTCAGTCAATTCGGAACATTTCAAGAACTTTGAAAGTTTCTTCAAGCGCAGTCGTAAAAACCATCAAGCGCTATGATGAAACTGGCTCTCATGAGGACCGCCACAGGAATGGAAGACCCAGAGTTACCTCTGCTGCAGAGGATAAGTTCATTAGAGTTAACTGCACCTCAGATTCCAGCCCATATAAATGCTTCAGAGAGTTCAAGTAGCAGATAAATCTCAACATCAACTGTTCAGAGGAGACTGCGTGAATCAGGCCTTCATGGTCGAATTGCTGCAAAGAAACCACTACTAAAGGACACCAATAAGAAGAAGAGACTTGCTTGTGCCAAAAAACACGAGCAATGGACATTAGACCAGTGGCAATTTGTCCTTTGGTCTGATGAGTCCAAATTTGAGATTTTTGGTTCCAACCGCCGTGTCTTTGTGAGACGCAGAGTAGTTGAACGGATGATCTCTGCATGTGTGGTTCCCACCTTGAAGCATGGAGGAGGAGGTGTGATGGTGTGGGGGTGCTTTGCTGGTGACACTCAGTGATTTATTTAGAATTCAAGGCACACTTAACCAGCATGGCTACCACAGCATTCTGCAGCGATACGCCATCCCATCTGGTTTGCGCTTAGTGGGACTATCATTTGATTTTCAACAGGACAATGACCCAACACACCTCCAGGCTGTGTAAGGGCTATTTGACCAAGGAGAGTGATGGAGTGCTGCATCAGATGACCTGGCTTCCACAATCCCCCGGCCTCAACCCAATTGAGATGGTTTGGGATGAGTTGGACATCTTGAAGCAAGTAAGGACAGCAAACTGTAAACACTCCAGCTGGTCTGCTCACGTCGGCCATGGAGAACGAGAACTCACAGTCGGTGGCACTGTGTTATCCTCAAAACGGGCAAAGGTGTTTAGCTTGTCCGGGAGCAAGACATCGGTGTCCATGACGTGACTGAATTTCCCTCTGTAATCCGTGATTGTCTGTAGACCCTGCCACATACGTCTCGTGTCTGAGCCGTTGAATTGTGACTCCACTTTGTCTCTGTACTGACGTTTTGCCTGTTTGATTGCCTTACGGAGGGAATAACTACACTGTTTGTATTCAACCATATTCCCAGTCACCTTGCGGTGGTTTGTGCTGACATCTATCCACGGTTTACGGTTTGGGTAGGGTTTAATAGTTACACTTCCTGATGAACTCAGTCACCGTGTCAGTGTTACATCAATGTTATTCTCAGAGGCAACCCGGAACATATCCCAGACCGCGTGATCAAAACAATCTTGAAGCATGGATTACGATTCGTCAGACCAGCGTTGAATGGACCTTAGCACGGGTACTTCCTGTTTGAGTTTCTGCCTATAGGATCGGAGGAGCAGAATGGAGTCGTGATCTGATTTGCTGAAGGGTGGGCGGGGGAGGGCTTTGTAGCCATCCCGGAAGGGAGAGTAAAAATGATAGAGAATTTTTTAAGCGCGAGTACTACAGGCAATGTGTTAATAGAACTTTGGTAGCGTTTTCCTCAAATTTACTTAGATTTGTTTGTTAAAGTCCCCAGCTACAATAAATACGGCCTCAGGATATGTGGTTCCAGTTTACACAAAGTCCAGTGTATTTCCTTGAGGGCCATCGTGATATCGCCTTGAAGGGGAATATACGGTGCAGCCTTTGATATTATTGATCATTTATTGTTATTGAAAAAACACACTTGTTATGGCTTTACATCACCTGGTATCAAATGGTTGGAGAGTTATTTATCCAATAGAACTCAGAGAGTGTTCTTCAATGGAAGCTTCTCTAACATCTGATATGTAACAATAAAATAACAATAACGAGGTTATATACAGGGGGTACCGGTACCGAGTCAATGTGTAGGGGTACAGGTTAGTCGAGAGAATTTTACATGTAGGATAAAGTGTCTATGCATAGATAATAAACAGCAAGTAGCGGGGGTCAATGTAAATAATCCGGGTGGCCATTTGATTAATTGTTCAGCAGTCTTATGGCTTGGGGGTAGTAGATGTTAAGGAGCCTTTTGGACCTAGACTTGGCGGTCCTTTACTGCTTGCCGTGCGGTAGCAGAGAGAACAGTCTATGACTTGGGTGACTGGAGTCTTTGACAATTTTTTCGGACCTTCATCTGACACTGCCTAGTATATAGGTCCTGGATGGCAGGAAGCCTGACTATGGGAGGCGCACAGTACTACGTAGAGCCATGGCTACATGAAACTAAATTCCACATCAGGTAACTGATGCAAGCAGTAGAATCAGATTTAAAAAACAGATACAAATACACCTTATGGAACAGCGGGGACTGTGAATAGACACACACATGATAATACACGTGCTCTACACACACGTACACGTGGATTTTGTGTTGTAGATATGTGGTAGTGGAGTAGTGGCCTGAGGGAACACACTTAATGTGTTGTGAAAAGTGTTATGTAATGTCATGTAATATTTGAAATTCTATATAACTGACTTAATGTTGCTGGACCCCAGGAAGAGTAGCTGCTGCCTTGGCTAATTAGCTAAGCTAATGGGGATCCTTAATAAATACAAATGTAAATACTTACCGCACAAGACATGCCACCAGGGGTCTCTTCACGGTCCCCAGGTCCAAAATGAATTCACGGCAACGCACAGTTTTATACAGAGCCATGATCAAATGGAACTCCCTTCCATCTCCAATTACTCAAACAGCAAAATGACATTTAAATACTGATTAAAACAACGAGACACAAATACACGCACATTATTCTTTAGTTGTATTGTTTGTATTATTTTTTAGGAAGGAAGAAGCCACTGCTCCAAAACCGCCATAAAAAAGCCAGACTACGGTTTGCAACTGCACATGGGGACAAAGATTGTACTTTTTGTCCTCTGGTCTGATGAAACAAAAATAGAACTGTTTGGCCATAATGACCATCATTATGTTTGGAGGAAAAAGGGGGGTCTTGCAAGCCGAAGAACACCATCCCAACCGTGAAGGACGGGGGTGGCAGCATCATGCTGTGGGGGTGCTTTGCTGCAGGAGGGACTGGTGCACTTCACAAAATAGATGGCATCATGAGGAAGGAAAATTATGTGGATATATTGAAGCAACATCTCAAGAAATCAGTCAAGATGTTAAAGCTTGGTCACAAATGGGTCTTCCAAATGGACAATGACCCCAAGCATACTTCCAAAGTTGTGGCAAAATGGCTTAAGGACAACAAAGTCAAGGTATTGGAGTGGCCATCACAAAGCCCTGACCTCAATTCTATAGAAAATGTGTGGGCAGAACTGAAAAAGCATGTGCGAGCAAGGAGGCCAACAAACCTGACTCAGTTACACCAGCTCTGTCATGAGGAATGGGCCAAAATTCACCCAACTTATTGTGGGAAGCTTGTGGAAGGTTACCCGAAACGTTTGACTCAAGATAAACAATTTAAAGGCAATACTACCAAATACTAATTGAGTGTATGTAAACTTCTGTCCCAGAAATAAATAAAAGCTGAAATAAATCATTCTCTCTACTATTATTCTGACATTTCACATTCTTAAAATAAAGTGGTGATCCTAACTGAACTAAGACAGGGAATTTTTACTAGGATTAAATGTCAGGAATTGTGAAAAACTGAGTTTAAATGTATTTGGCTAAAGTGTATGTCATCTTCCGACTTTAACTGTATCTAGTGCCCCATTTATACCTGGTGCTAAAGTGGGTCCTTTGTCCTGATCTAGTCTACATTCTGATTGTTCCAGAAACTTCTACCCATGGTCCTGAAATGTGTCTGTTGTCCGTCCACTGTGTCTGCATCGTGACCACATTTCCTGGTACCTTCCTTTACGTAAATTATTTCACAGCTATTCTTCCAAAATAATATGTATTTATTTATTATAAGACACATATTGATGTAATCTGTCAATGACTAGAGGACGGATTAATTATGATTTAAATTGTTTCTCTGTCAAAATCTGTCTAAACTTATAAGATATCCAGACAATGTGTCTGACTACCTCTGGAGGATCTGATGCAATGTGTCTTTTGATTGTCTACAAATGTGGACAGGATCAGGACAAAGAGTTAGAACCAGTTTTAAACTGAGCTTTTGTTACTTGTCATGTTTTGTGTTTTTTTTGTGGACCCCAGGAAGAGATGCTGCTTCTTCTGCAAAAGCTAAATGGGGATCCAATGAAATAAACAAACACACACACACACATCAGCTGGGGTAAAATCACAAACACATGCTAACACTCACAAGCCTTGCACATTAAAACACAAACACACCCACACCCACATGCCACACCTCCACGTCAATCACAACCACATGCGCACACAAACACACACAGACACACACACACACACACACACACACACACACACACACACAAGGGGGACTTCTACAATAGTTAATTTCCAGGAGGTGCTGCTGAGCTGTCCAAGCCCTGCTATTGGCTGCAGAGGGAGGGCTGGTTGCGAGGGGTGATGACGCTGTTGTTGCTGCTATAGGAGAGGGATTCTATCTCGATGCTTATTGGCTGAGGGATCTGTGTCTTCAGCCACACACGATTCAGCCAGAGTGGACTCCCTCTACACACACACACACACACACACACACACACACACACACACACACACACACACACACACACACACACCCACACGCACGATCGCACACGTGCGCACACACACACACACACACACACACACCCACACGCACGATCGCACACACACACACACACACACACACACACACACACACACACACACACACACACACACACACACACACACACACACACAAACACACACACACACCTACACGCACGATCGCACACACACACACACACACACACACACACACCTACACGCACGATCGCACACGTGCGCACACACACACACACGTCTGCATGTGCAGCTTTCCTAAAGTAAGCAGTTTCCTCTCTAGTCTCTATAAAAAAATCAGATGGTTTAGAATGAGTATTTCTCTTAGGAGATTTCTCTTTAGGAAATCTTCAGTGCCTTCAGAAAGGATTCACACCCCTTGACTTTTTCCACATTTTGTTGTGTTACAAGTGGGATTAAAATTGATGTAATTCTCATTTTTTGTCAACGATCTAAACAAAATACTCATAATGTTAAAAGAAAAATTCTAACATTTGAAAAACAAAATATGAAAAATTAAACACTAGTATATCTTGATTAGATAAGTATTTAATCCTCTGAGTCAATACATGTTAGAATCACCTTTGGCAGCGATTACAGCTGTGAGTCTTTCTGGGTAAGTCTCTAAGAGCTTTACACACCTGGATTGTGCAACATTTGCCCATTATTCTTTTCAAAATTCTTCAAACTCTGTCTAATTGGTTGCTGATCATTGTTAGACAACCGTATTCAGGTCTTGCATTAGATTTTCAAGCAGATTTAAGTAAAAACTGTAACTCGACCACTCAGGAACATTCACTGTCTTCTTGGTAAGCAACTCCAGTGTAGATTTGGCCTTGTGTTTTAGGTTATTGTCCTGCTGAAAGGTGAATTCATCTCCCAGTGTTTGGTGGAAAGCAGACTGAACCAGGTTTTCCTCTAGGATTTTGCCTGTACTTAGCTGCAGTCCGTTTCTTTTCCATCCTGAAAAACTTAACGATGACAAGCATACCCATAACATAATGCAGCCACCACTATGATTGAAAATATGGAGAGTGGTACTCAGTAATGTGTTGTATTGGATTTGCCCCAAACATAACACTTTGTATTCAGGACAAAAACGTTATTTCTTACAGGCTTCTTTCTTTTCACTCTGTCAATTAGGTTAGTATTGTGGAGTAACTACAATGTTGTTGATCCATCCTCAGTTTTCTCCTATCACAGCCATTCAACTCTGTAACTGTTTTAAAGTCACCATTGGCCTCATAGTGAAATCCCTGAGCGGTTTCCTTCCTCTCTGGCAACTGAGTTGACTGGGAGTATTTATACACCATCCAAAGTGTAATTAATAACTTCACAATGCTGAAAGGAATATTCAGTATCTGCTTTATATATTTTTACCCATCTACCAATAGGTGCCCTTCTTTGCGAGGCATTGGAAAACCTCCCTGGATCTATATTGTTGAATCTGTTTGCAATTCACTGCTCGACTATGGGACCTTACAGATAATTGTATGTGTGGGGTATCGAGATGAGATAGTCATTCAACAATCATGTTAAACATTATTTTGCACACAGAGTGAGTCAATGCAGCTTATTATGTGACCTGTCAAGATACTTTTTCCTCCTGAACTTATGTAGACTTGCTATACCAAAGAAGTTGAATACTTATTGACTCAAGATGTTTTAGCGTTTAATTTTTTATTAATTTGTAAAATTTTCAATTTAATCAATTTTGAATTCAGGCTGTAACACAACAAAATGTGGAAAAAGTCAAGGGGTATGAATACTTTGTGAAGGCACTGTAGCTATTACCTAAATAGTCAACAGGCTCACAGTCTGGGACCAACAGGCTCATAGTCTGGGACCAACAGGCTCATAGTCTGGGACCAACAGGCTCATAGTCTGGGACCAACAGGCTCATAGTCTGGGACCAACAGGCTCACAGTCTGGGACCAACAGGCTCATAGTCTGGGACCAACAGGCTCGGCTCACAGTCTGGGACCAACAGGCTCATAGTCTGGGACCAACAGGCTCATAGTCTGGGACCAACAGGTTCACAGTCTGGGACCAACAGGCTCATAGTCTGGGACCAACAGGCTCATAGTCTGGGACCAACAGGCTCACAGTCTGGGACCAACAGGCTCACAGTCTGGGACCAACAGGCTCATAGTCTGGGACCAACAGGCTCATAGTCTGAACAGCTTCTACCCTCTGCTCAACAGTTTAAACAAATACCGGTAATCCTGTACAGTGACTCGTTACCGGTACTCCTGCACAGTGACTCGGTGCCGGTATATAGCCAACTCAGTACTGGAACCGTGTATATAACCAACTCAGTACTGGAACCGTGTATATAACCAACTCAGTACTGGAACCGTGTATATAGCCGACTCAGTACTGGTACATGGTATATAGTTATCAGTACTGGTACGTGGTATATAGTTATCATTACTCGTTGTGTATTTATTACTTTTATTATGACTAAATCACATGGCCTCTCCTATCATTGCTACGCTGACGATACACAACTAATCTTCTCCTTTCCCCCTTCTGATAACCAGGTGGCGAATCGCATCTCTGCATGTCTGGCAGACATATCAGTATGGATGACGGATCACCACCTCAAGCTGAACCTTGGCAAGACGGAGCTGCTCTTCCTCCCGGGGAAGGACTGCCCGTTCCATGATCTCGCCATCACGGTTGACAACTCCGTTGTGTCCTCCTCCCAGAGTGCGAAGAGCCTTGGCGTGACCCTGGACAATACCCTGTCGTTCTCCGCTAACATCAAGGCGGTGACCCGATCCTGCAGGTTCATGCTCTACAACATTCGGAGAGTACAACCCTGCCTTACACAGGAAGCGGCACAGGTCCTAATCCAGGCACTTGTCATCTCCCGTCTGGATTACTGCAACTCGCTGTTGGCTGGGCTCCCTGCCTGTGCCATTAAACCCCTACAACTCATCCAGAATGCCGCAGCCCGTCTGGTGTTCAACCTTCCCAAGTTCTCTCACGTCACCTCGCTCCTCTGCACACTCCACTGGCTTCCAGTTGAAACTCGCATCTGTTACAAGACCATGGTGCTTGCCTATGGAGCTGTGAGGGGAACGGCACCTCCGTACCTTCAGGCTCTGATCAGTCCCTACACCCAAACGAGGGCATTGCGTTCATCCACCTCTGGCCTGCTGGCTCCCCTTCCTCTGCGAAAGCATAGTTCCCACTCAGCCCAGTCAAAACTGTTCGCTGCTCTGGCACCCCAATGGTGGAACAAGCTCCCTCACGACGCCAGGACAGCGGAGTCACTCACCACCTTCCGGAGACATTTGAAACCCCACCTCTTTAAGGAATACCTGGGATAGGATAAAGTAATCCTTCTAACCCCCCCCCCCCCCCCCCCCCCTCTTAAAAAAAAAAAAAAAAAAAAAAAAAAAAAAAAAAAAAAAAAAAAAAATGTGTAAAGTGGTTATCCCACTGGTTATAGGGTGAATGCACCAATTTGTAAGTCGCTCTGGATAAGAGCGTCTGCTAAATGACGTAAATGTAAATCTTGAAATCTCGCAATATCCCTTTAAAACATTGTGGAGCATAAGTCTTGTGGAGCTAGTCCCCAGAGCTGTTCATGGCCAGGTCACGTCCTCAGGGATAACATTAGTCCTGTGGAGCCCCAGAGCTGTTCATGGCCAGGTCACGTCCTCAGGGATAACATTAGTCCTGTGGAGCCCCAGAGCTGTTCATGGCCAGGTCACGTCCTCAGGGTCACGTCCTCAGGGTCATGTCCTCAGGGTCACGTCCTCAGGGTCACGTCCTCAGGGTCACGTCCTCAGGGATAACTCCAAAAGAGAAAGAGGGAGGAAAAGACTGATGGGAGGAAGGCGAAAATGACAGAGAGAAAGAGTCAGACGGAGGACAAAAACCTGCATGTTAGTCTGACCTTTCCCCCCTCTCTCCCATCCTTCGCTCCCCCCTCTCTCTCTCTCTCTCTCTCTCTATCTCTCCTTATCTCTCCCATCCCTCTCTCTCTCTCTCTCTCTCCTTATCTCTCCCATCCCTCGCCCTCCTCTCTCTCTTTATCTCTCCTTATCTCTCCCTTCCCTCGCCCTCCTCTCTCTCTCTATCTATCCTTATCTCTCCCTTCCCTCGCTCCCCCTCTCTCTCTTTATCTCTCCTTATCTCTCCCTTCCCTCGCCCTCCTCTCTCTCTCTATCTCTCCTTATCTCTCCCTTCCCTCGCCCTCCTCTCTCTCTCTTTATCTCTCCTTATCTCTCCCTTCCCTCGCCCTCCTCTCTCTCTCTATCTCTCCTTATCTCTCCCTTCCCTCGCCCTCCTCTCTCTCTCTATCTCTCCTTATCTCTCCCTTCCCTCGCCCTCCTCTCTCTCTCTATCTCTCCTTATCTCTCCCTTCCCTCGCCCCTCCTCTCTCTCTCTATCTCTCCTTATCTCTCCCTTCCCTCGCCCTCCTCTCTCTCTCTATCTCTCCTTATCTCTCCCATCCCTCGCTCCCCCCTCTCTCTCTATCTCTCCTTATCTCTCCCTTCCCTCGCCCTCCTCTCTCTCTCTATCTCTCCTTATCTCTCCCTTCCCTCGCTCCCCCTCTCTCTCTTTATCTCCCCTTATCTCTTCCATCCCTCGCTTCCTCTCTCTGTCTCTCTCTCTTTCTCTCAATTCAATTCAATTTAAGGGCTTCATTGGCATGGGAAATATATGTTTACATTGCCAAAGCAAGTGAAATAGATTATTGTTATTGTTGTCTGGGTGTGAGTAAGATCAAACTGCCCTTCAGTCTCAGACCAGCAGTCAGAACAAACTGCCCTTCAGAGGAGAGGGGGTCAGCGAGGAGGAGATCAGAGGAGAGGGGGTCAGAGAGGAGGGGATGAGAGGAGAGGGGGTCAGACAGGAGGGGATCAGAGGAGAGGGGGTCAGAGAGGAGGGATGAGAGGAGAGGGGGTCAGACAGGAGGGGATCAGAGGAGAGGGGGTCAGAGAGGAGGGGATGAGAGGAGAGGGGGTCAGACAGGAGGGGATCAGAGGAGAGGGGGTCAGAGAGGAGGGGATGAGAGGAGAGGGGGTCAGACAGGAGGGGATCAGAGGAGAGGGGGTCAGAGAGGAGGGGATGAGAGGAGAGGGGGTCAGACAGGAGGGGATGAGAGGAGAGGGGGTCAGAGAGGAGGAGAGGTGGATGAGAGGAGAGGGGGATGAGAGGAGAGGGGGTCAGAGAGGAGGAGAGGTGGATGAGAGGAGAGGGGGTCAGAGAGGAGGAGATGAGTGGAGAGGGTGTCAGCGAGGAGGAGAGGTGGATGAGAGGAGAGGGGGTCAGAGAGGAGGAGATGAGAGGAGAGAGGGTCAGAGAGGAGGAGATGAGAGGAGAGGGGGTCAGAGAGGAGGAGATGAGAGGAGAGGGGGTCAGCGAGGAGGAGAGGTGGATGAGAGGAGAGGGGGTCAGAGAGGAGGAGATGAGTGGAGAGGGGGTCAGAGAGGAGGAGATGAGAGGAGAGGGGGTCAGCGAGGAGGAGAGGTGGATGAGAGGAGAGGGGGTCAGAGAGGAGGAGAGGTGGATGAGAGGAGAGGGGGTCAGAGAGGAGGAGAGGTGGATGAGAGGAGAGGGGGTCAAAGAGGAGGAGAGGTGGATGAGAGCCTACAAGGAGAAGAGGAGTTGTGCTGACTCATGTCCAGGTACACACTAAGTAGACAGGGAGGAAACTGAATATGCAGATCAGCTCCATCTTTCTAATTGCTTTTGTATTATTTCCATGCTATGGTCTTATCAGCCATGCACCTTATTATATATGTATATTATTATATTAACTTATTATAGAAAAACTCAACTTATTTGAAGGTTGTACTTCTCGCGTGACATTGGTTAAACAGGGTCCTTCCCTGACATTGAAGTCACATGGCTGGGTAGACATCAGAAATTCGAGCAGAAATTCCACTTCCCTGACCTGGATAATTGGTTTGAACTTTCCGAGGCAGCTCTATTCATCCCAGGGGCTGCACCAAAACGCCAACGCCAGAGAAGAGGTAGAAGGAGTTGGGCCCTAGTCAGATTCAGGAGGCGTGCATACCATCCACCACTTCAGAGTATATTACACGCTAATGTTCAGTCCCTGGACAATAAAGTTGACAAGCTCAGGGCGAAGATCTCCTTCCAGAGAGACATCAGGGACTGTAACATATTCTGTTTTACGGAATCATTGCTCTATCAGGATGTTTTCCCCCGGTCCATTCAGCCAGCGGGGTTCTCCGTCCATCGCGCAGACAGGAAGAAAGGTGGAGGGGTTTGTTTAATGATTAACAACTCATGGTGTGATTGTGGTAACGTACAGGAACTCAAGTCCTTTTGTTCTCCCGATCTGGAATACCTCACCATCAAATGCTGACCCCATTACCTCCGGAAAAAATGTTATTCGGTCATCATCACGGCCATGTATATTCTCCCTCAAGCCGACACCACGGCGGCTCTCAAGGAACTACACTGGACTATGCGCAAACTGGAAACCGCATATCCTGAGGCCGCATTTATTGTAGCTGGGGATTTTAAAATTCTATCAACATATCTCCTACGCTACACGCACAACACAGACCCTGGATCATTGCTACGGCAACAAGGCCCTCCCCCACCCTCCCTTTGGCAAATCAGATCACGTCTCCATTCTGCTCCTCCCCACCTATAGGCAAAACACTTCAACAGGAAGCTCCCGTGGTAAGGACTATTCAACGTTGGTCTGACCAATCGGAATCTATGCTTCAAGATTGTTTTGATCACGCGGACTGGGAAACGTGCCGAGTCGCCTCCTGAGAATAGTATCGATGAATACACTGACTCGGTGACTGGGTTCATCAGGAAGTGCATAGAGGATGTTGTTCCCACTGTGACGATTACAACTTATCCAAACTAAAAACCGTGGATAGATGGCAGCATTTGCGCAAATTCTGAAAGCGCAAACCACTGCATTTAACCACGGCAAGGTGACTGGGAATATGGACGTGTACAAACAGACCAGCTATGACATCTGTAAGGCAAAATGACAGTACAGGGACAAAGTAAAGTCGTAATTCAATGGCTCAGACATGAGACATACTGTATGTTTATTTATTTATTATTTATTTAATTATTTATAGGGGACATTAATCAACATCAATGTTAGCATAATGCAACATCCATGTATTTGGCTAACATCCATGCCGGTGTCCAGGCCAAAAGCTCATTTGCACCTGTAGTCCCATGGTAGGTAAGGGCAATTACACAGCCACAGTGCAAATACATATACTCACTAAAAACAATACAAAATACATTACATCCAATAGAATATGATTATAACAGCAACAACATATTCATAATAAAAACACTATCATCAGCTGTCATCTTACAAATGAGGAACCACAGATAACTCATGTGTACAGGTTTGGATAGATTTCAGCCATGTTTTCAATTTCAATGTAAAAGTGCAGTAATCCGTGCAGTTTCTCCACGGGCAGTGTAGCGCTTAATGAGAGGGCTGATTGTTCGAAAAGTTACTGCCCTTGTTATCCTGCAGGGGCTTTCCTTGAGCATGATATGCTGACATAAGGGTGGAGGGGCAAGACCATGCAGGACCTTAAAGACAAGGCTTGCATCTACATACTGCTTAAAGCTATCCAGACTGAATACATCATGTTTGTGAATGATGTGACAATGGTGGTAACTGTTTGGATTGTTATAACAATCTTAAGTGTTTGTAAAGTGATTCAATTGGTTTCAATTGTAGTCCTGTGTAGCTCAGTTGGTAGAGCATGGCGCTTGCAACGCCAGGGTTGTGGGTTCAATTCCCACGGGGGACCAGTATGAAGAAGAAAAAAAAATGTATGCACTCACTAACTGTAAGTCGCTCTGGATAAGAGCGTCTGCTAAATGACTATAATGTATGTATAATGTTTCAGAATGGTAACTCCAGCATGTAAGGCAATATCTCAGATGTGAGAAGATCACAGCATGCATATATAGTTTGGCGGCCTCCAGAGGAAGGTAAGGTCTTATAAACCTAAAGTTAGATAATCCAAACTTGACCGTGTTAACCACCTTCTTCACTTGTTTCTTGAATGTCAAATTGGGAGACCAAAATGATGACGAGAAACTTGAAGTTAGACACAACTATCGGTTTCTTCAAATTGACAATAACAGCTCGTTGAGAAGAATCAATGTTTTTTTTTTTTTAGAAGTACATACAAACAGTCTTGTCAATATTTAAATACAGGCAATAATCAGCCAACCATTTAGAGACGTGGACCATAGCTTAAGATAACTTGTTAACAACATGTTGTCTGTTTTTTGAGTGTATGTATAGGACTGTATCGTATCCTGAGGCCAAGCAAGTGGGAGATAATTTATATTGATGGTAAACAGAAGGGGGCCTAATATAATAATAATAATATAATAATAATATTGACCCTTGTGGGACCCCAATGTTATAGTAGAGCAGTGGAGGCTGGTGAGGGGAGGACGGCTCATAATAATGGCCAGAAAGTAGCAAATGGAATGGCATCAACCACCTGGAAACCATGTGTTTGATGTATTTGATACCATTCCACTGATTCCACTCCAGTCATTACCACGAGCCCGTTCTCCCCAACCTCCTGTGTAGTAGAGAGAGTCCGACTGATTGCTCCCCCCCCCCCAGACGAACCATTTGGCTTCTGTTTGTCAGATAGGAATACATCCAACTAATGACTTTAGTGAACACATTAAGGGAGGATAGTTTGGATAGGAGGACCTCATGATTCACATTATCAAAGGCCTTTTTAAGATCCAAAAAGATTTGCGCCAACTTCGACACCTACGGTGTCCAGTTTAGATTTAATGCACTGCAGAAAATAGCAATTTGCTGTTTTTGGTTGAATGGTTAGCTCTGAATCCAAATTGCATTTGATGTATGGAGTTGCCCTGGTTGAGGTCATCAGTCAGCTGCTTTTGATAGCACTAAAATAATGCTTATAGGTCAGTAATTTCCCACCAGTGTTGGGTCACCAGCTTTTAAAATAGGTATCACTGCAGCAGACCCATATTTGATGGACAGATTAACCAGATGTACAATAAGAGCCAATCACATAATATTTGTCTTCAGGAATACAGTGTCTAGACCAAATACATATTTTAGAGTTCCTGAAGAAGCTTAATAATACTGTTCGCTGCTGACACTGAGATTTCAGGAATTCTGAATATTAGTTTTATTATTATTATCCATGGGAGTAAGAACTGCGGTCTTGGTTGAAAATCTTTGAGCCAGGTCCCTGACAGAACTCAACAAAACAATTGTTGAAGGTGGTGGATATCAAATTACAGTCTTCCGTTAGAATCACATTAACCTTTCATTCAAGATGCTTTTTGGACTTCTCAGCTCCTCTCCCTGTTAGTTGAGGTTTTCCAAAATCCCTTTCCCATTTCCTTTTGCTTCATTGAGGAAGAACTCTGCTTTAGCTTTTTTTTATATTCCTTACCACCTTATTTCTCAGTGATGTAAATATACATCTGTCTTCATTCTGACCAGACTTTAGTGCATTATTTAAGGAGAGATCCCGTTCTCTCATCTGCCGCCAGAGGTCCTCGTTGAGCCATGGTAGAGAATTCTTAAATCTTGGCTTATGTTGGAATTTCCTGGTAAAAGAGGTATTGACTTTGTCAATAGGTGACAGAAATGTTCTGTATCTAGACTCTGGGTCTTCATTGCATAACAGATCAGACCAGTCAATTTGATTTATAGCTGCATCGTACTTACTCTGCTCACTTTTCAGGATTTTGTGATAGTACTTTTGCACATTGATATGGTTCTTAAAATTCTTTCTAGTGAGCTTTCTAACCACCAATGTAGCATTGTGGTCAGATATTCCAGTTAGTAAGTTAAGGGACTTAGTTATTTAATCAGGTCTGTTAGTGAACACCAGATCAATTTGAGTCTGGGATGTCTGTGTCACGACTTCCTCCGAAGCTGCCTCCTCTCCTGGTTCAGGCTTCGGTGGTCGTCATCACCGGCCTTCTAGCCACTGCCGCTCCTCATCTCATCATTCCATTTGTTTTGTCTTGTCTATTACACACACCTGGCTCATATCCCCTCATCAGTACCTGTATAAGTGTTCCCTCTGCCCCCTTGTCTTTGTGTGTGATTGTTTATTGTGGAGGATAGTGAAGCTCGGTGGAGCACCGTGTATTTTGTATCGCCGGGATATTTCCCTGTGTGCCTTGTATTTTCCAGTGCGTCTGTTTTGCGCACTGGAGTGTACTACACCGGCTACATCGTACTACACCGGCTCTGACACTCGTCGGATGTGGCAGGGCTAGAAAACTATTACAGACTACAAAGGGAAGCACAGCCACGAGCTGCCCAGTGACACAAGACTTCCAGACGAGCTAAACCACTTCTATGCTCGCTTCGAGGCAAGCAACACTGAAGCATGCATGAGAGCACCAGCTGTTCCGGATGACTATGTGATCACGCTCTCCGTAGCCGATGTGAGTAAGACCTTTAAGCAGGTCAACATTCACAAGGCCGCAGGGCCAGACGGATTACCAGGACGTGTACTCCGAGCATGTGCTGACCAACTGGCAAGTGTCTTCACTGACATTTTCAACATGTCCCTGACTGAGTCTGTAATACCAACATGTTTCAAGCAGACCACCATAGTCCCCGTGCCCAAGGACTCTAAGATAACCTGCCTAAATGACTACCGACCCGTAGCACTGACGTCTGTAGCCATGAAGTGCTTTGAAAGGCTGGTCATGACTCACATCAACATCATTATCCCAGAAACCCTAGACCCACTCCAATTTGCATACCGCCCCAACAGATCCACAGATGATGCAATCTCTATTGCACTCCACACTGCCCTTTCCCACCTGGACAAGAGGAACACCTACGTGAGAATGCTATTCATTGACTACAGCTCAGCATTCAACACCATAGTGCCCTCAAAGCTCATCACTAAGCTAAGGATCCTGGGACTAAACACCTCCCTCTGCAACTGGATCCTGGACTTCCTGACGGGCCGCCCCCAGGTGGTAAGGGTAGGTAACAACACATCTGCCACACTGATACTCAACACGGGGGCCCCTCAGGGGTGCGTGCTCAGTCCCCTCCTGTACTCCCTGATCACCCATGACTGCATGGCCAGGCACGACTCCAACACCATCATTAAGTTTGCCGACGACACAACAGTGGTAGGCCTGATCACCGACAACGATGAGACAGCCTATAGGGAGGAGGTCAGAGACCTGGCCATGTGGTGCCAGGATAACAACCTCTCCCTCAACGTGACCAAGACAAAGGAGACGATTGTGGACTACAGGAAAAAAAAAGAGGACTGAGCACGCCCCCATTCTCATCGATGGGGCTGTAGTGGAACAGGTTGAGAGCTTCAAGTTCATTGGTGTCCACATCACCAATGAACTATCATGGTCCAAACACACCAAGACAGTCATGAAGAGGGCACGACAAAGCCTATTCCCCCTCAGGAGACTGAAAAGATTTGGCATGGGTCCTCAGATCCTCAAAAAATTCTACAGCTGCACCATCGAGAGCATCCTGACTGGTTGCATCACCGCCTGATATGGCAACTGATTGGCCTCCGACCGTAAGGCACTACAGAGGGTAGTGCGTACGGCCCAGTACATCAATGGGGCCAAGCTTCCTGCCATCCAGGAACTCTATACCAGGCGGTGTCAGAGGAAGGCCCTCAAAATTGTCAAAGACTCCAGCCACCCTAGTCATAGACTGTTCTCTCTGCTACCGCACGGCAAGCGGTACCGGAGTGCCAAGTCTAGGTCCAAAAGACTTCTCAACAGCTTCTACCCCCAAGCCATAAGACTCCTAAACAGCTAATCATGGCTACCCGGACTATTTGCACTGCCCCCCCCCCACCCCATCTTTTTACGCTGCTGCTACTCTGTTAATTATTTATGCATAGTCACTTTAACTCTACCCACATGTACATATTACTTCAACTACCTCAACTAGCCGGTTGACTCTGCACCGGTACCCCCCTGTATATATAGCCTCCCTACTGTTATTTTATTTTACTTCTGCTCTTTTTTTCTCAACACTTTTTGGTTTTATTCTACTTTTTTTATTAAAAATAAATGCACTGTTGGTTAAGGGCTGTAAGTAAGCATTTCACTGTAATGTCTGCACCTGTTGTATTCGGCGCATGTGGCAAATAAAATTAGATTTGATTTGATTTTTTACGCATTACTGTGTAATTCTGTATTTGCGGAATAAAGCCTGTTATTCTGTGATTTACCCTCCTGCGCCTGACTCCTTCGACATCACCTCATCACAGTCTGTCTTACTCTGATTGGTCCTTGTATTATTTGAGTCAGGTTGAAATGGTCTGTGATCTTTTTGAGTTTTGTCCTGCAAGTTTTATTTTCCCTGTTTATATTGAAATCGCCCATGAAGATGATCTCCTTCTTATGATCACATTCTTTAAGCATGGCATTTAGACAGTGATAAAATGAGATATTAGATGTTGGTGGTCGATATAATCCAATAATAGTGAGAGACATATGAGGGGAGAGGAAGACATTCAGCCCCAGACATTCAAGGTCATTGGCATGTTTCCATATGATACGATTGCATTTAAAGTTATCTTTCATGTACATAAGCAATCCACCCCCTCTGCCCATTCCCCTGTCCCTCCTGAATATAGAATATCCAGGGACATTAAAGGCAGAAATAGAAGAAAGATTTCTTCAGCCATGTCTCAGAGAAACAGATAAAATCAAGATTAGAGTCAGTCAATAAAAGCTCCACCTGTTCACTCTTAGAAATAATGCTATGAATATTCAAATGACCTCCTAATATTGCTGCATGGTATCCTGGGCTGCTTGGTATCCTGGGCTGTTTGGTATCCTGGGCTGTTTGGTATCCTGGGCTGCTTGGTATCCTGGGCTGCTTGGTATCCTGGGCTGTTTGGTATCCTGGGCTGTTTGGTATCCTGGGCCGCTTGGTATCCTGGGCTACTTGGTATGCTTGTATGAAGGCCAGCATTGACGTTTGGCTGCTTCTTTTGTATTCCCCAGAGAGTTGCACGCACCGTCTTCGAGGCCCATTATTTTCCTCAGATTTTTCTATTTTGTTTATGTTAGTCACTGGGCTTAGTATCCACTTTTCCAGCTTAATTTTCTTATTTTAATTAGATCGAGAAGTTATTCTTGTACACTCTCGATCCCCAGGTACCAAATCAAATGTTTCATTCACTCCACCTTTGTCCTTGGGAACCGAGGAATTATCCTCTTCAACCTCAGTCTCACTTTCTGTCATTTTAGCTGGGATATGTGGCACGTCTGCTCTACTCATGGGGACAGGATTGTTGTCCTGCACATGGTGACAACATTTCCTCTTTGCACCTTAGAGTAGGACTGTACTCTCCCTTCTCCTGACCCCCTCTACAGTAGGACTGTACTCTCCCTTCTCCTGACCCCCTCTACAGTAGGACTGTCCTCTACCATCTCCTGACCCCCTCTACAGTAGGACTGTACTCTACTATCTCCTGACCCCCTCTACAGTAGGACTGTACTCTACTATCTCCTGACCCCCTCTACAGTAGGACTGTACTCTACCATCTCCTGACCCCCTCTACAGTAGGACTGTACTCTACCGTCTCCTGACCCCCTCTACAGTAGGACTGTACTCTACCGTCTCCTGACCCCCTCTACAGTAGGACTGTACTCTCCCTTCTCCTGACCCCCTCTACAGTAGGACTGTCCTCTACCATCTCCTGACCCCCTCTACAGTAGGACTGTACTCTACCGTCTGCTGACCCCCTCTACAGTAGGACTGTACTCTCCCTTCTCCTGACCCCCTCTACAGTAGGACTGTCCTCTACTATCTCCTGACCCCCTCTACAGTAGGACTGTACTCTCCCTTCTCCTGACCCCCTCTACAGTAGGACTGTCCTCTACCATCTCCTGACCCCCTCTACAGTAGGACTGTACTCTACTGTCTCCTGACCCCCTCTACAGTAGGACTGTACTCTACTATCTCCTGACCCCCTCTACAGTAGGACTGTACTCTACTATCTCCTGACCCCCTCTACAGTAGGACTGTACTCTACCATCTCCTGACCCCCTCTACAGTAGGACTGTACTCTACCGTCTCCTGACCCCCTCTACAGTAGGACTGTCCTCTACCATCTCCTGACCCCCTCTACAGTAGGACTGTACTCTACCGTCTCCTGACCCCCTCTACAGTAGGACTGTACTCTACCATCTCCTGACCCCCTCTACAGTAGGACTGTACTCTACCGTCTCCTGACCCCCTCTACAGTAGGACTGTACTCTACCGTCTCCTGACCCCCTCTACAGTAGGACTGTACTCTACCGTCTCCTGAACCCCTCTACAGTAGGACTGTACTCTCCCTTCTCCTGACCCCCTCTACAGTAGTACTGTCCTCTACCATCTCCTGACCCCCTCTACAGTAGGACTGTACTCTACTATCTCCTGACCCCCTCTACAGTAGGACTGTCCTCTACCATCTCCTGACCCCCTCTACAGTAGGACTGTACTCTACTATCTCCTGACCCCCTCTACAGTAGGACTGTCCTCTACCATCTCCTGACCCCCTCTACAGTAGGACTGTACTCTCCCTTCTCCTGACCCCCTCTACAATAGGACTGTACTCTACCGTCTCCTGACCCCCTCTACAGTAGGACTGTACTCTCCCTTCTCCTGACCCCCTCTACAGTAGGACTGTACTCTCCCTTCCCCTGACCCCCTCTACAGTAGGACTGTACTCTCCCTTCCCCTGACCCCCTCTACAGTAGGACTGTACTCTACCGTCTCCTGACCCCCTCTACAGTAGGACTGTACTCTCCCTTCCCCTGACCCCCTCTACAGTAGGACTGTACTCTACCGTCTCCTGACCCCCTCTACAGTAGGACTGTACTCTCCCTTCTCCTGACCCCCTCTACAGTAGGACTGTCCTCTCCCATCTCCTGACCCCCTCTACAGTAGGACTGTCCTCTACTATCTCCTGACCCCCTCTACAGTAGGACTGTACTCTACCGTCTCCTGACCCCCTCTACAGTAGGACTGTACTCTCCCTTCTCCTGACCCCCTCTACAGTAGGACTGTCCTCTACCATCTCCTGACCCCCTCTACAGTAGGACTGTACTCTACTATCTCCTGACCCCCTCTACAGTAGGACTGTACTCTACCGTCTCCTGACCCCCTCTACAGTAGGACTGTCCTCTACCGTCTCCTGACCCCCTCTACAGTAGTACTGTCCTCTACCATCTCCTGACCCCCTCTACAGTAGGACTGTACTCTCCCTTCTCCTGACCCCCTCTACAGTAGGACTGTACTCTCCCTTCTCCTGACCCCCTCTACAGTAGGACTGTACTCTCCCCTTCTCCTGACCCCCTCTACAGTAGGACTGTACTCTACCATCTCCTGACCCCCTCTACAGTAGGACTGTCCTCTACCATCTCCTGACCCCCTCTACAGTAGGACTGTACTCTCCCTTCTCCTGACCCCCTCTACAGTAGGACTGTACTCTCCCTTCTCCTGACCCCCTCTACAGTAGGACTGTACTCTCCCTTCTCCTGACCCCCTCTACAGTAGGACTGTACTCTACTATCTCCTGACCCCCTCTACAGTAGGACTGTCCTCTACCATCTCCTGACCCCCTCTACAGTAGGACTGTCCTCTACCTTCTCCTGACCCCCTCTACAGTAGGACTGTACTCTACCGTCTCCTGACCCCCTCTACAGTAGGACTGTCCTCTACCATCTCCTGACCCCCTCTACAGTAGGACTGTACTCTACCGTCTCCTGACCCCCTCTACAGTAGGACTGTACTCTACCGTCTCCTGACCCCCTCTACAGTAGGACTGTACTCTACTATCTCCTGACCCCCTCTACAGTAGGACTGTACTCTACCGTCTCCTGACCCCCTCTACAGTAGGACTGTACTCTACCGTCTCCTGACCCCCTCTACAGTAGGACTGTACTCTACCGTCTCCTGACCCCCTCAACAGTAGGACTGTACTCTCCCTTCTCCTGACCCCCTCTACAGTAGTACTGTCCTCTACCATCTCCTGACCCCCTCTACAGTAGGACTGTACTCTCCCTTCTCCTGACCCCCTCTACAATAGGACTGTCCTCTACCATCTCCTGACCCCCTCTACAGTAGGACTGTCCTCTCCCTTCTCCTGACCCCCTCTACAGTAGGACTGTCCTCTACCGTCTCCTGACCCCCTCTACAGTAGGACTGTACTCTCCCTTCTCCTGACCCCCTCTACAGTAGGACTGTACTCTACATCTCCTGACCCCCTCTACAGTAGTACTGTACTCTCCCTTCTCCTGACCCCCTCTACAGTAGGACTGTACTCTACCATCTCCTGACCCCCTCTACAGTAGGACTGTACTCTCCCTTCTCCTGACCCCCTCTACAGTAGGACTGTACTCTACCGTCTCCTGACCCCCTCTACAGTAGTACTGTCCTCTACCGTCTCCTGACCCCCTCTACAGTAGAACTGTACTCTCCCTTCTCCTGACCCCCTCTACAGTAGGACTGTACTCTCCCTTCTCCTGACCCCCTCTACAGTAGGACTGTACTCTACATCTCCTGACCCCCTCTACAGTAGTACTGTACTCTCCCTTCTCCTGACCCCCTCTACAGTAGGACTGTACTCTACCGTCTCCTGACCCCCTCTCTACAGTAGGACTGTACTCTACCGTCTCCTGACCCCCTCTACAGTAGGACTGTACTCTACTATCTCCTGACCCCCTCTACAGTAGGACTGTACTCTCCCTTCTCCTGACCCCCTCTACAGTAGGACTGTACTCTACTATCTCCTGACCCCCTCTACAGTAGGACTGTACTCTACCGTCTCCTGACCCCCTCTACAGTAGGACTGTACTCTACTATCTCCTGACCCCCTCTACAGTAGGACTGTACTCTACCGTCTCCTGACCCCCTCTACAGTAGGACTGTACTCTCCCATCTCCTGACCCCCTCTACAGTAGGACTGTCCTCTCCCATCTCCTGACCCCCTCTACAGTAGGACTGTACTCTACCATCTCCTGACCCCCTCTACAGTAGGACTGTCCTCTACCATCTCCTGACCCCCTCTACAGTAGGACTGTCCTCTACTATCTCCTGACCCCCTCTACAGTAGGACTGTACTCTCCCTTCTCCTGACCCCCTCTACAGTAGGACTGTCTTCTACCATCTCCTGACCCCCTCTACAGTAGGACTGTACTCTACCGTCTCCTGACCCCCTCTACAGTAGGACTGTACTCTACTATCTCCTGACCCCCTCTACAGTAGGACTGTACTCTACCATCTCCTGACCCCCTCTACAGTAGGACTGTACTCTACCGTCTCCTGACCCCCTCTACAGTAGGACTGTACTCTACTATCTCCTGACCCCCTCTACAGTAGGACTGTACTCTACCGTCTCCTGACCCCCTCTACAGTAGGACTGTACTCTACTATCTCCTGACCCCCTCTACAGTAGGACTGTACTCTCCCTTCTCCTGACCCCCTCTACAGTAGGACTGTCCTCTACCATCTCCTGACCCCCTCTACAGTAGGACTGTACTCTACCGTCTCCTGACCCCCTCTACAGTAGGACTGTACTCTACTATCTCCTGACCCCCTCTACAGTAGGACTGTACTCTACTATCTCCTGACCCCCTCTACAGTAGGACTGTACTCTCCCTTCTCCTGACCCCCTCTACAGTAGGACTGTACTCTACTATCTCCTGACCCCCTCTACAGTAGGACTGTACTCTACTATCTCCTGACCCCCTCTACAGTAGGACTGTACTCTCCCTTCTCCTGACCCCCTCTACAGTAGGACTGTACTCTCCCTTCTCCTGACCCCCTCTACAGTAGGACTGTCCTCTACTATCTCCTGACCCCCTCTACAGTAGGACTGTACTCTCCCTTCTCCTGACCCCCTCTACAGTAGGACTGTCCTCTACTATCTCCTGACCCCCTCTACAGTAGGACTGTACTCTCCTTTCTCCTGACCCCCTCTACAGTAGGACTGTCCTCTACTATCTCCTGACCCCCTCTACAGTAGGACTGTCCTCTACTATCTCCTGACCCCCTCTACAGTAGGACTGTACTCTACTATCTCCTGACCCCCTCTACAGTAGGACTGTACTCTACCGTCTCCTGACCCCCTCTACAGTAGGACTGTCCTCTACCGTCTCCTGACCCCCTCTACAGTAGGACTGTACTCTACTATCTCCTGACCCCCTCTACAGTAGGACTGTCCTCTACCATCTCCTGACCCCCTCTACAGTAGGACTGTCCTCTACCATCTCCTGACCCCCTCTACAGTAGGACTGTACTCCCTCTACAGTGGGATTGTGTCTGCCAGTCCTGTTTACGAGCAGGGCCTTGTCCATCATTAAATACTTTGATCCAGTGAGGGCCCATCTTTACAGGGCCTTGTCCATCATAAAATACGTTGATCCAGTGAGGGCCCATCTTTACAGGGCCTTGTCCATCATTAAATACGTTGACTGTTATTCCTCTGATCAGAAGCTTTGCTTCCTTACTGAGAAGATATATATTCAGTATATGCCAGAGAGCACATACTCTCTGTACTGACCTCAAGTGGTTTGGATGAATTCCATGTATGAGACTGTGGTAGAGCTCCTCCTCCTTAACAGGGTTGGCTATGGCCTCCTCCTTTGTCAGGATTTCTCTCTCCATGATAAAAATAGGTAAGACAGTCTCCTATGTGGCAGGGACTCCAGACAATCACAGATTATAAACCAGCCATGTCGGGGACATCGACGCCTCGCTCCTGGACGAGCTAAACAGCTTCTTTGCCCACTTCGAGGAAAACAACATTGAGCCACCGACGCGGACCCCAGACGCTCACGAGGACTGTGTGCTCTTGTTCTCTGTGGCCGACGTGAGTAAGTAATTTAAGCGTGTTAACACTCGCAACGCTGCCAGCCAAGACGGCACAGATGGCATCCCAAGCCACGTCCTCAGAGCATGTGCAGGCCAGCTGGCTGGAGTGTTCACAGACATTTTCAATCTCTCCCTATCCCAGTCTGCTGTCCCCACTTGCTTCAAGATGGCCACCATTGTTCCTGTACCCAAGAAAGCTAAGGTAACTGAACTAAATGACTGTCGCCCCGTAGCACTCACCTCTGTCATCATGAAGTGCTTTGAGAGACTAGTCAAGGATCATATCACCTCTACCTTACCTGACACCCTAGACCAGTGCTTCTCAATTATTTTCTGTTACGCCCCCCCTAGGAAGAAGTAAACATTTCGCGCCCCCCAACTCTCCGCCGCGACTGTAAATAGTATCATTTGTTTATAAAATTGTTATAAGTACACCTCTGCATAACATTGTATCCTTATTAACATTAAAGAAAACAAAAAAATAAAAAATAAAGTAATATAGATCAACTTACAACAAAGAATAACTTTATTAACATTGTTTTTAGTCTGTAACAGAAAATACTTAAAGTTCATCAATTTGCCTGAAATAAAATAAAACATTCAAACCTTATTTAAACTGTAAACATGTTTTGACCATTTGATACTGAAAAATTAAATTAAATATAATCAATAAATAATAATACATTCAAATTGATCAGCAACATTAACTCAGGAGCACAATATATGAAACCCTTTGACCTATAAAACAAAAATGAATAAAACAATTTGTGCTGATTTTTTTATAAAAATGAGGAAGTCAGGATTAATGGCTACAATGAGCACGTTTTGCAGTGCACAGCTTTTCGAAGTGGGGTTTGAAGCATTACATTTACATTTAACATTTTAGTCATTTAGCAGACGCTCTTATCCAGAGCGACTTACAGTTAGTGAGTGCATACATTTTCATATTGGCCCCCCGTGGGAAACGAACCCACAACCCTGGCGTTGCAAGCGCCATGCTCTACCAACTGAGCTACACTGGGCCAAGCATGATACTGCAACTCTCAGCCCCTGCTCGATGTTTAGCCGGGACCTGTACTTGGTCTTCAGTGCAGCAACAGCAGAGAAGCCAGTCTCACAAAGATAAGATGTTGCAAAAGGAAGAAGAATGCCCCATGGCCCTCTGCCCTAAGAGTGGATACTGCCTCTCTACACTCAGCCAGAATTCACTCAGTGTCTGTGATGTGAACCTCAGTCTCAATGTGGAGTCAGACGTCATATCAATGAACTGGTCCTCCTCTGCAGAGCTGAAACCAGTTGGAGCTGGTGCATTGAAAGGATCTCTCACCCAGTCATATTGGGAACTGTTTTCAGGGAAGTACTTTTTAAAGAATCCCATCAGTGATGAAATATGCTCTTTAATATATGGAATCACTGAGGTGGCATCATAGTCAGTAGTGTCAACAAATTCATGCAGGTTCTCGAATGAATCAGTATTTCCTTCATCAAGTCGCCTGCCCCACATTGCAAGCGTTCGAGTGAAAGAGCTGATCTTGTCTGTGACCTGAGGGAGGTGTTTATCTTTCCCTTGAAGCTGTAGATTTAGTTAATTTAGCTTTCCAAATATGTCACTCAGGTAGGCCAGTTTTGCCAGGAAGTTCTCATCACTAAATTTTTCTGTGAGGTCATACTTGTGCTCCTGCTCCGAAAACATTCTTATCTGCTCTCTGAGCTCAAAAACTCGGGACAAGACGTTTCCTCGTGACAGCCACCCTGCTTCACTGTGAAACAGCACAGCTTGATGTTCAGCTCCCATCTCCTCACAGATAGCAGAGAAGACTCTTGTTTTTAGTGGTCTGGTGATTGGGGTGTATCAGCGTGATTGGGGGTGTAATGTCTTTAAGTGACGCCTTAATTTATTTGGCTTCATGCTGTCCGCTGCCAACATTTTTAGACACAGTAAACATACCGGTCTTTCCTCGTCTCCCACCGTAGTCGCAGTGAAGCCAAGCGCTACATACGCTTCGTCATATTTCCTTGTCTTAGCTTTCGGGAGACTTACGTTTGCCTCATCTCCGCCTTTCTTTTCATTTACATGTTAGTCATTTAGCAGACGCTCTTATCCAGAGCGACTTACAGTTAGTTAGTGCATACATTATTTATTTTTTCATACCCCCTGTGGAAATCGAACCCACAACCCTGGTGTTGCAAACACCATGCTCTGTCAACTGAGCTACATCCCCTGCCGGCCATTCCCTCCCCTGGACGACGCTGGGCCAATTGCACGCCGCCCCATGGGTCTCCCGGTCGCGGCCGGCTACGACAGAGCCTGGATTCGAACCAGGATAGTGGCACAGCTAGCACTGCGATGCAGTGCCTTAGACCACTGCGCCACTTAAATATTTTTCCATGGTGTCTCCTAAGGGTTTGTTATCTGCACTTCATATCTCCTGCTCTGTGCTGTGTGCTCTTGTTCGGTGCAAAAAAAACCTACTCCCTGCTGCTGCAAAAAAAGCATGTTCCCCGGGGTCATACGCGCCCCCCCCTGGCATCGCTCCGAGCCCCCCCAGGGGGGTGCGCCCCACTATTTGAGAAGGACTGCCCTAGACCCACTTCAATTTGCATACCGCCCCAACAGATCCACGGATGACGCAATTGCCATTGTACTGCACACTGCCCTATCCCACCTGAACAAGATAAATACCTATATAAGAATGTTCATCAACTACAGAGCAGCCTTCAACACCATAGTACCCTCCAAGCTCATCAGTAAGCTCGGGGCCCTGGGTCTGAACCCCGACCTGTGCAACTGGGTCCTGGACTTCCTGACGGGCCGCCCCCAGGTTGTGAAGGTAGGCAACAACATCTCCGCCACACTGATCCTCAACACTGGGGCCCCACAGGGGTGCGTGCTCAGCCCCCTCCTGTACTCCCTGTTCACTCATGACTGCGTGGCCACACACGTCTCCAACTCAATCATCAAGTTTGCTAACGACACAACAGTAGTAGGCCTGATTACCAACAACGATGAGACCACCTACAGGGAGGAGGTGAGGGCCCTGGCGGAGTGGTGCCAGGAAAATAAACTCTCCCTCAATGTCAACAAAACGAAGGAGCTGGTTGTGGACTACAGGAGACAGCAGAGAGAGCACGCCCGCATCCACATTGACGGGGTCGGAGTAGAGAGGGTCATAAACTTCAAGTTCCTCGGCGTACACATCACTGACAACCTGAAATAGTCCACCCACGCAGACAGTGTGGTGAAGAAGGCGCAACAGGAGGCTGAAGAAATTTGGCTTGGCCCCTATGACCCTCACAGACTTCTACAGGTGCACCATTGAGAGCATCCTGCCTGGCTGTATCACCGCCTGGTACGGCAATTACACCGTCTGCAACAGCAGGGCTCTCCAGAGGGTGGTGCGGTCAGCCCAACCCATCACCAGGGGAACACCGCCTGCCCTCCAGGACATCTACAGCACCCGGTGTCACAGGAAGCCCAAGAAGATCATCAAGGACCTCAGCCACCCAATCCACGGCCTGTTCACCCCGCTACCATCTAGAAGGCAGAGACAGTACAGGTGCATCAAAGCTGGGACCTAGAGACTGATCTCCAGGCCATCAGACTGTTAAAAAGTCACCACTAGCCAGCCTCAGCCCAGTACCCTGCCCTGAACCTTAGTCACTTTTCTAGCCGGCTACCTCATCATACACACCTACAACTCCTACACCTCCTCACACATAGTTTACTATTACACACTTACAACTCCTATACCCCCCGCCACACAATGTATTGTTATACTGATACAACTCCTTAGCCCACCTGGGGTTTTATATAGGAGATTTCTGACCAGGCCAAGAAATTAATCTGAATCAACTTCCTGGTCCTGTAGTGTGCAACATGATAATGTCAACAAGCTCTCGATGCAGAATTAGACGTTTGTCCATGTTTCTCCAGTAGTCAAGTTCCGAAGTTGCTCCAAACGTCAAATTTAGAAGGCAAAGGGTTACGGTTAAGGGTTTGGATCACAGGAGGTTGGTGGCACCTTAATTGGGGAGGACGGGATCGTTTGTTATGTCTGGAGCAGAATAAGTGGAGCGGTATCAAATACATCCAACACATGGTTTCCATTTCATTAGCTCCGTTCCAGACCTTATGATGGCCCGTCCTCCCCTCACCAGCCTCCACTGTTATGGATAGGGTTAAAACATCAAGTTTAGGCACTCATTCCGAATGGTTAAGGTAAGGGTTAAGGTTTGGGACAGGGTAAGGGGAAGGTTGCGTGTTCGATCCCAGTGGTGGACACTCATTTATCATTTAGTTGTTTTAACCCAAAGTTCCATTGTCCTGATGATGAAGATGATGATGAGGATGACAGGATGTCCCATATCTCGTCCAGGTCAGCAGCGTCCTGCTCCATGGCCTCCCAGGTCCTGGACCGAGCCCAGAGGAGGAAGGACCACTTCTGGGGGAAGAGATAACAGGAAGCACTGACCCCCCCTCACATTGCATCCCAAATGGCACCCTATTCCCTTGGTAGTGCACTACTGTTAGAGGAGGAAGGATGACTACTGGGGGATGAGATAACCACTGACACACACTATGTCCTAAACATCACCCTTATACCCTATGTAGTGCACTACCTTTGACTCTGGGGGAAGATGTGACAACACTGACACACAGCACGGTCTGAACCACAATATGTGTCCCAAATGGCACGATATTTACCTGACCATATAGTACACTGCTTTATAGCAGATTGGAGTACACTATAGTACTTTATAGCAGAATGGAGTACACTATAGTACTTTATAGCAGAATGGAGTACACTATAGTACTTTATAGCAGAATGGAGTACACTATAGTACTTTATAGCAGAATGGAGTACACTATAGTACTTTATAGCAGATTGGAGTACACTATAGTACTTTATAGCAGATTGGAGTACACTATAGTACTTTATAGCAGAATGGAGTACACTATAGTACTTTATAGCAGAATGGAGTACACTATATAGGGGATATGTGACAGCACACTACACTGAACCACACTGTGTCCCCCAAATAGTACTCTATTCTGTATGTAGTGTACTACCTAGGGCCAGAGCCTTGAGAGGAATATATTGGGGATAGGGTGTGATGTCAGCAGGGACGGTAGCGTCACGGCCTATAGCTCAACCACTGGAGATAGAAAGACAATCAATCGTTATGGGTTTGTATAACCAGAGTGTCCAGACTACTAGGCTGAATCTGGGTTTCTATAACCAGAGTGTCCAGACTACTAGGCTGAATCTGGGTTTGTATAACCAGAGTGTCCAGACTACTAGGCTGAATCTGGGTTTGTATAACCAGAGTGTCCAGACTACTAGGCTGAATCTGGGTTTCTATAACCAGAGTGTCCAGACTACTAGGCTGAATCTGGGTTTGTATAACCAGAGTGTCCAGACTACTAGGCTGAATCTGGGTTTCTATAACCAGAGTGTCCAGACTACTAGGCTGAATCTGGGTTTCTATAACCAGTGTCCAGACTACTAGGCTGAATCTGGGTTTCTATAACCAGGTGTCCAGACTACTAGGCTGAATCTGGGTTTCTATAACAGAGTGTCCAGGACTACTGGCTGAATCTGGGTTTATATAACCAGAGTGTCCAGACTCTGGGTTTGTATAACCAGAGTGTCCAGACTACTAGGCTGAATCTGGGTTTCTATAACCAGAGTGTCCAGACTACTAGGCTGAATCTGGGTTTCTATAACCAGAGTGTCCAGACTACTAGGCTGAATCTGGGTTTCTGTAACCAGAGTGTCCAGACTACTAGGCTGAATCTGGATCTGGGATACCCTCCCTATTTGTGTGAATTTAGTTCAGATGTTTTGTAATAATGTATTGAATAAAGTGTAAAGAACTAGATTTGTATTTTTTCTAAATGATTTCGTTTTGTATATGGAGAACTACTTTTTTAATGTAATTGAGATTTTTACTGTAGTATCGATGCTGCGTTGTTAATATATTACTTGATACACTACTCTGGATACACTGGGCCCCGTGTAGCTCAGTTGGTAGAGCATGGTGCTTGCAACGCCAGGGTTGTGGGTTTGTTTCCCACGGGGGGCCAGTATGAAAATGTATGCACTCACTAACTGTATATCGCTCTGGAGAAGAGCATCTGCTAAATGACTAAAATGTAAATGTAAATGTCCTCAGGACATGGATAGACGTCCAATTTCGAATATCTTCATCAATCTCAATAAACCTTCTGTTCTGTAGCTCAGTGGAGGCTCCTCAGAGAAGGAAGGGGAAGATCCTCCTCAGTGAATTTCAGAAAAATGTACATAGTGAAACATAAAAAAAAGTTATCCTTTTTAGATAAAACTATACTAAATATATTCACGTCACCCAATAATTGATTAAAACACACTTTTTTGCAATGAAGGTCTACAGTAGCCTCAACAGCACTCTGTAGGGAAGCACCATGGTATAGCCGGAGGACAGCAAGCTTCCGTCCTCCTCTGGGTACATTGACTTCAATACAAAACCTAGGAGGCTCATGGTTCTCACCCCCTTTAATTGACTTACACAGTAATTATGACAACTTCCGAAAGGACGTCCTCCAACCTATCAGAGCTCTTGCAGCATGAACTGACATGTTTTCCACCCAATCAAAGGATCAGAGAATGAATCTAGTACTGAAAGCATAAGCTACAGCTAGCTAGCACTGCAGTGCATAACATGTGGTGAGTAGTTGACTCAAAGAGAAAGACAATAGTTGAATAGTTTTGAACAAATTAATTTCTTCAAAAATGAAGGAGAAACAAGAAAGAGAGAGCGAGAGAGAGAGAGAGAGAGAGAGAGAGAGAGAGAGAGAGAGAGAGAGAGAGAGAGAGAGAAAGAGAGAGAGAGAAAGAGAGAGTGGGGGTGAGGTCGTCCACTGATAGTAAAAGGGACATGACAACCAGCTTGGAGTTTGCCAAAAGGCACCTAAAGACTCTCAGACCATGAGAAACACCTATGTAAGAATGCTGTTCATTGACTACAGCTCAGCGTTCAACACCACGAAGCTCATCACTAAGCTAAGGACCCTAGGCCTAAACACCTCCCTCTGCAACTGGATCCTGGACTTCCTGACTGACCGCCCCCAGGTGGTAAGGGTAGGTAACAACACCTCCGCCATGCTGATCCTCAACACGGGGGCCCCTCAGGGGTGTGTGCTTAGTCCCCTCCTGTACTCCCTGTTCACCCACAACTGCGTGGCCGCACACAACTCCAACACCATCATTAAGTTTGCTGATGACACAACAGTGGTAGGCCTGATCACCAACAACGATGAGACAGCGTATAGGGAGGAGGTCAGAGACCTGGCAGTGTGGTGCCAGGATAACAACCTCTCCCTCAATGTGAGCAAGACAAAGGATTTAATCGTGAACTATAGGAAAAGGAGGACCGAACACGCCCCCATTCTCATCGACGGGGCTGTAGTGGAGCGGGTTGAGAGTTTCAAGTTCCTTGGTGTCCACACCACCAACAAACTATCATGGTCCAAACACACCAAGACAGTCGTGAAGAGGGCACGACAATGCCTATTCCCCCTCAGGAGACTGAAAAGATTTGGCATGGGTCCTCAGATCCTCAAGAAGTTCTACAGCTGCACCAACGAGAGCATCCAGACAGGTTGCATCACCACCTGGTATGGCAACTGCTCGGCATCCGGCCGTAAGGTGCTAGAGGGTAGTGCGTACGGCCCAGGACCTCTATACCAGGCGGTGTCAGAGGAAGGCAAAAAATGTTGTCAAAGACTCCAGCCACCCAAGTCATAGAATGTTCTATCTGCTACCGCACGGCAAGCGGTACCGGAGTGCCAAGTCTAGGTCCGAAAGGCTTCTTAACGGCTTCTACCCCCAAGCCATAAGACTCCTGAACAGCTAATCAAATGGCTACTGCTGCTACTCGCTGTTTATTATCTATGCATTGTTGCTTTACCCCTGCTATATAGGGAGCCATTTGACATAACAGTTTAGTCATTTAGCAGATGCGCTCATCCAGAGCAACAGCAGTGAGTGCAGAGATTTTCGTAATGGTCCCCGTCAGGAATCGAACCCACTACCCTGGCGTTGCAAGCACCACGCTCTACCGACTGAGCCACACAGGACCTACTCTACTGGCTTTAATGGAGCTTACTGTGTTATTGTGTTGAAGGCAATTTATATAGTCATATCTTCTCTCATCTCATTCTCTCTCATAGTGTTTCAGTCTGCTAGTCTGACCAAGCAAGAGCAATCTGACCTAATCTCATGTTTCAGTCTGCTAGTCTGACCAAGGAAGACCAATCTGACCTAATCTCATGTTTCAGTCTAATAGTCTGACCAAGGAAGACCAATCTGACATAATCTCATGTTTCAGTCTGCTAGTCTGACCAAGGAAGACCAATCTGACCTAATCTCATGTTTCAGTCTGCTAGTCTGACCAAGGAAGACCAATCTGACCTAATCTCATGTTTCAGTCTATAGTCTGACCAAGGAAGACCAATCTGACCTAATCTCATGTTTCAGTCTGCTAGTCTGACCAAGGAAGACCAATCTGACCTAATCTCATGTTTCAGTCTAATAGTCTGACCAAGGAAGACCAATCCGACATAATCTCATGTTTCAGTCAACAGAGACACCTAAACTAGCAGCTTTCGATACACACACAACGCCATGGTTTAAACAACCCTCTAGGGAACACCTTAACAATCACACAATCACTTGGTTTTCATCAGGTAAGTGCATGGGGGCAATGACCTAATCAGTCTTGGCTGAAAGAAATATGTGTGTGTGTGTGTGTGTGTGTGTGTGTGTGTGTGTGTGTGTGTGTATCAATGAGATTTCAACCTTTATTCACCCACTCAAAAAGACAGCCAGAAGTTTGTTGAATTCTATTTACTGTATTGCAAAAGTAATCATGAATTGTGTTAGGTTGACTATGCAACCAAATATCAACATTTAAAGGAGATGCTTGGATATCTTAATCTGACCCAATGGCTTAATCCTATCCTTTAACTTTTATTTTTGGTTGTGATGGAGACCTGAATCCAACATATCATTTGTTAACTTGTCGACAAGTTAATAGGCCATTTACTTTACTGCAAAAGTGATACTGAATTCTGTTTGGTTGTTAATTCAACCAAATATCAACATTTAAAGGAGATGTATATTTTGTGCCACTGACTTAGTCTGTCTTTAATTCCAGTTTGTCTACACATTCATAATTTATATGTTGGATTCACGTCTCCATCTTAACCAAAAAATAAAGAATAGGACTAAATCAAATCAAACTTTAAATGCAAAGTTTGATTTGATTCAGTCCTATTTTTTAATTTAGATTTTTGGTTGAAATCCAACATATTCATTATCAACTTGAAGCTTGAAACCCTAGGCCTATATGTATTGTCCGTTTTTAGTTGAACACTGGGTTGAATTGAAATAATAGCTGTTGATGACTTTGCAAATCCTATATAGGCCTAAACAGTATCAATGATGATATATGACTTATATGCGCCCAAGAAAGCAAAGGTAACTGAACTAAATGACTATCGCCCCGTAGCACTCACCTCTGTCATCATGAAGTGCTTTGAGAGACTAGTCAAGGATCATATCACCTCTACCTTACCTGTCACCCTAGACCCACTTCAATTTGCTTACCGCCCCAATATATCCACAGACGATGCAATCGCCATCACACTGCACACTGCCCTATCCCATCTGGACAAGAGGAATACCTATGTAAGAATGCTGTTCATTGACTATAGCTCAGCATTCAACACCATAGTACCCTCCAAGCTCATCATTAAGCTCGAGGCCCTGGGTCTGATCCCCGCCCTGTGCAACTGGGTCCTGGACTTCCTGACGGGCCGCCCCCAGGTGGTGAAGGTAGGAAACAACATCTCCACTTCGCTGATCCTCAACACTAGGGCCCCACAAGGGTGCGTGCTCAGCCCCCTCCTGTACTCCCTGTTCACCCATTACTGCGTGGCCAAGCACGCCTCCAACTCAATCATCAAGTTTGCAGGCGACACAACAATAGTAGGCTTGATTACCAACAATGACGAGACCGCCTACAGGGAGGAGGTGTGGGCTCTGGGAGTGTGGTGCCAGGAAAATAACCTCTCACTCAATGTCAACAAAACAAAGGAGATGATCGTGGACTTCAGGAAACAGCAGAGGGTGCACCCCCCCTATCCACATCGATGGGACCGCAGTGGAGAAGGTGGAAAGCTTCAAGTTCCTTTGCGTACACATCACTGACAAACTGAAATGGTCCACCCACGCAGACAGTGTGGTGAAGAAGGCACAACAGAGCCTCTTCAACCTCAGGAGGCTGAAGAAATTTGTCTTATCACCTAAAACCCTCACAAACTTTTACAGATGCACAATTGAGAGCATCCTGTCGGGCTGTATCACCGCCTGGTACGGCAACTGCACCGTCCGCAACCACAGGGCTCTCCAGAGGGTGGTGCGGTCTGCCGAACGCATTAACGGGTTCAAACTACCCGCCCTCCAAGACACCTACAGCACCCAATGTCACAGGAAGGCCAAAAAGATCATCAAGGACATCAACCACCCGAGCCACTGCCTGTTCACCACGCTATCGTCCAGAAGGCGAGGTCAATACATGTGCATCAAAGCTGGGTCCGAGAGAATGAAAAACAGCTTCTATCTCAAGGCCATCAGACTGTTAAATAGCCATCACTAGCACATTAGAGGCTGCTGCTGCCTACTGAAATCACTGGCCACTTTAAGAAATGGAACACTAGTCACTTAAATAATATATTATATAATAATCTAAGGGGGACCTGTAAATAATAATCTCATATGTATTATATTCTATAATATTCTACTGTATCTTAGTCCATGCCGCTCTGTCATTTGTTGGGTTCTATTTTCTTATAATTAGATGTGATGCCTAGCTTAAAAAGAATACATTAATGATTAAACATAATAGGTTTGTGCTGTACTGATATAGATTGTTTAACATAACAAGCTGTGATTAATGTGAGGAACCGTTAGGGGGAGGCTGAGATAGACTTGTGACACACACACACACACACTGCCTCTTTGTTAAACCGCTCAAGGACATGTGTTCTGCTACAAAGAAGAAGAGGAAACTATGTCTGAGGTTGCTGACTCTCGAGACAAGTTGCAAAAAACAACTAATGCCCGGCAACAGTGAAGCGCCAAGGGGCTGGGACCAGCCTGTGCGCCAACGATAGGCTGAGTAAGTTTAAACCACGCTCAGCCTCTACTCTGACAGGCCCGCTTTGAACGGGAACTATCTCTGTCAGAGTATTTGAAGAATAACTTTGGGTTGGGACAGTTAGTTCTTTGTTTTGCCCTGCGAGGTGTTACAGTGAACCCGTATATACGAAGATTGCATTTACCATTTATTCGCTTGACTAATTATATTAATAAAAAAGCTGAGAATATATTCAGTGACTTAGCGTAAAATTCTGTTCTGATACCAGATTCGAATTACGCAACTTAACACATTGCCTGTCCATATATGTATATATTCTTAAATTCCATTCCTTACTAGATTTGTGTGTATTGGGTGTATGTTGTGAAATTGTTAGATATTACTTGTTAGATATTACTGCACTGTCGGAGCTAGAAGCACAAGCATTTCGCTACACCCGCTATAACATCTGCTAAACACGTGTATGTGACAAATAACATTTTATTTTGATTTGATTTAGAGTATGGTTACATTTAATTTGCTCTGTTGAACCTACCCTTTGGAATGACTTTACTAGCAACAGTGAATCCATTTAATTATCAAGAGATCTCTCAATAATCATTCTAACGATAACACACTGGTAGTAATCAGTGACCAATATCAAAGCAAAGCAGGGCTTGGTTAAAATCCTGGATGGGAGACTTATGGGGGACCTGTAGATACATCAACTCTCCAGTAGGAGGTGCTGTCCAACTTATTTTTTTATTTTTTTATGACAGTGGATATAACGTTTTAGATCAGACATTGTTTCAAAGGTACAAATTCAACATATTTTATACAAGGTTTGTCTATGTTGGAAATTGGTTACCATGATTGCATAATTCTGTGGCTGAAATTTCACCCTCAAAAAAACAGTTGATGACTTTTTGCAAATCCATTGTATTTTCCACATAGATTCCACGTCACAATATGTTGACAGATTATGTTGATTCCACCAGTTTGTGCCCAGTGGGTGGGTGATCACTCTAAAGGTGTACTCATGCTTCCCAACCAAAACATTTTGGAAGAGCTTGTGCATAAATTATGATTACATTTTGTGACGTTTTTGTTCGTTTTGGACTTCAGTAAGCGCTTTTTCGGTTGATAGGGTTCACCCATTTTTTTTTTGAGGCAAGCATAAGTCAGTAGCCGAAGTCTACGCACCTTAGTCGATGATTGGTCAACTGTAGGGATTCTTCAGTAAAGTCTTTGTTGTTGTTCAATGAGAGAGGACTAGTTTTCATGCACATTTTTTCACTTACGGCACCAAACATCTTAGTTAGATGTAAAATTGCGCGACTAAGATCTCCTCTGCAAAAAACGTCAAAATGAATTACAGATTTCTTGAGTTATCTTAGATTCATTCTATTTTGAGGTACAGTGTCTCAAAATGGACAAACAGTACTATTGCTGCTTTTTTTCTCGTTTTTCAAGCGAATGTCTTTCAAGGGAGTATACGAGCACACTCGTTCGGCTAGCTGCCAACTGAACTGAAGCATGCTGCCTTAAAACAGGCCTGCAGGCTGCAGAACAGGAGTGGAGCGGT
This sequence comes from Coregonus sp. 'balchen', assembly GCA_902810595.1. NCBI lineage: Eukaryota > Metazoa > Chordata > Actinopteri > Salmoniformes > Salmonidae > Coregonus > Coregonus sp. 'balchen'. The sequence continues at coordinate 46,974,093 of LR778276.1, forward strand.
TTAACCACAGATAGACAGATGCTACAAATCACTGCCATTGTTAAGAGCCCTGGCTGGCTGGCTGGCTGGTTGGTTGGTTGGTTGGCTGGCTGGCTGGCTGGTTGGCTGGGCTGGCTGGTGGCTGGCTGGCTGGTTGGTTGGCTGGCTGGTTGGTTGGCTGGCTGGCTGGTTGGCTGGCTAGTTGGCTGGCTGGCTGGCTGGCTGGCTGGCTGGTTGGTTGGCTGGCTGGTTGGTTGGCTGGCTGGCTGGCTGGCTGGCTGGCTGGTTGGCTGGCTGGCTGGCTGGTTGGCTGGCTAGCTGGTTGGTTGGTTGGCTGGCTGGCTGGTTGGTTGGCTGGCTGGCTGGTTGGCTGGCTGGCTGGCTAGCTGGCTTGCCCACTCCTAGCTCATGCATATATTACACACACACACACACTCACGCCTCAGACACGTTTACTGCCACACACACACACACACACACACAACACACACACACACACACACTGATGTCCTATACACGCAGAGTAAATGTAATGACATAGAACAGTAAAGCAGCCATATGGATGTATTTGGGTAGAAGCCAAAGTATACCACTTATCCTCCTATAGCCAAATAAACCTCTGTCAAATATTATTTGTCCTTGCATGTTAACATCCTCTTTAAACAACTCACACATAAATAGTTGTCTTTGTTAGCTCAACTAGTGGTCTTTAGTTTTACTATTTCGTTTTTAGACTTGATCTTTAGTATTTTACCATATACAGATCATCATGCCATGACAGTGTCTCTCTTAGAAACAGTAATAGTTCAACTAGCTGTTGATGCAGGATACAAAATAATAATATGAATATGAATAACTTGGTGAACCGTTTCTGCCTATTCACGCAACGCGTCCCCTTTAATGTGCATCTCGAGGCGCGGCGCGCGCGGGACTCTTTGTTTTGCGCGCCAACGTCCAACCGCAGCCCGCGCGTTTTAGCGCCAAACCAGCTGATGATGTGAGACTTGAGGGAAACGGAGAGAGAGAGAGAAAAACAGACAGAGACAGATATTAGACGCATCATGTCTGTTTAACTTCTAGTGAGCTCCGGAGAGAAGGGCGGAGAGCAACAATAAGGATCCGTTTTCTGTGTTTATGAGGAGGAGACGCGTCAGGTCCCCCAGCACCAACCCCAGCGGAGAGAGCAGCGCGGCGGATCCCCCAGCATCAACACCAGCGGAGAGAGCAGCGCGGCGGATCCCCCAGCATCAACCCCAGCGGAGAGAGCAGCGCGGCGGATCCCCCAGCACCAACCCTAGCGCGGCAGAGCGGTAGAGCAGCGCGGCAGAGAGAGAGAGCGGCATCGGGGTGATTGTTGCGTTGTTGCATGTCTTCTCTCTCTGAATGCTGAATGCCTAGAGAGCGGCGAGCTTGACTAACTAGGCTGATTATGATGACTGAAGTGGCAGCGGCTGTGAGCTGCTATGAGCCTAGCGCATGGAGGCTGCTGTGTTCTGCCTGTCTATCTGATATGATGATCCGCCCCGGAGAGAGCGAGGTGCTGCGGCCATAGAGCATGTTGTCAGAGCCACCTGCCGCTCCTAGCGGGCACTGACTGGTTCAACCCTGGTTCTACCCTGGTTCTACCCTGGTTTATAGGCGTCTCTGCTGCTAATAGAGAGACAAACATACTGAACACAGTCAGTAAAACAGACTGCAGTATGGTGGTGATGATAGTGATGTTGATGATGATGATGATGTTTGATAGTTGTTGCATGAACTTGGATGAACAGGTGTGTTTCTCATCACATATATAATATAGCTCTGCTGTTTTCATCCCTATTGAAAACGGCCACTATCCTCCCCTGTGTCTTCACAGATCTCCGCTAAAGGACTAGCTACATTACCTTACCGCTGTTCCAGGCAGCGTACTAACCGAAAGGACAGGAAGAACGAGTCTTATTCTGCTGATCCCTGCATCTCTGGGACATATTTTTTTTTTAAAGTGCTCTCTGTATGAAAAGCGTCCCTCCCTGCGCACCACCACCACCATCGCCCCTTCACCCACAGAACGGGTACCAACTGGTGGCTGAGCAGAGGCAGCAGAGGCTGAGAAGGGAGGTGGCGAGTGCTCCGAGGCAGGCAGCCTCAAACGCAGCCCTCCCCCTCTCCCTCCAGACAGACGCCCCCCGGGGGTGAATGTGATATATGGCCGGCTCCATGGTTACCGTGGGCTGTGACTTATAGCGCCCCGCCACACCGGAGGAGGGGGGTTCTCCATCTCTCTCCACAACGACCTTCACGTGGTGTTTTTTTTTTTTTTTTTTTTTTTTTTTATCTCCGAGCAGATCGTCTTCCCCCCGGAGCTGTAAACACGTCCTCCTGCCCCGCAGCTGCCCAGTGCGCAGGTGCCAATAGAAACAGGTAGGCTATGGTTCACTATTCTATCCTCACGTTACCTGTATGTTTCTAGATACACACCCTACGACAGTGTTATAGGAGGCCTGAGTAGTGACAGTAATGACAATAGTAGCCCAGCATGCCGCTACTGCAGTAGCCTATTCAGCCTATCATTTTACTGGACGTGTATGTAACCAGTTACTGTAAGTCGATGGGTATATATCAACAAGGAGGCTGGTATAGAGCTGGTGATGGGATACCGATGTATATTAAAGGTGTTGATGTGATACCGATGTATATTAAAGGTGGTGATGTTATACTGGTGTATATTTAAGGTGTTGATGGGATACTGATGTATATTAAAGGTGGTGATGGGATACCGATGTATATTGAATGTGGTGATGTGATACTGATGTATATGTCAGCCTGTGATTCATAACTGTCTAGCATATACAGTGGGGAAAAAAAGTATCTAGTCAACCACCAATTGTGCAAGTTCTCCCACTTAAAAATATGAGAGAGGCCTGTTTCATCATAGGTACACGTCAACTATGACAGACAAATTGAAAAAAAAATTCTCTAGAAAAACACATTGTAGGATTTTTAATGAATTTATTTGCAAATTATGGTGGAAAATAAGTATTTGGTCACCTACAAACAAGCAAGATTTCTGGCTCTCACAGACCTGTAATAGGTAAGCAGCTTGGTTTGAAGAAATCAACTGTGGGAGCAATTATTAGGAAATGGAAGACATACAAGACCACTGATAATCTCCCTCGATCTGGGGCTCCACGCAAGATCTCACCCCGTGGGGTCAAAATGATCACAAGCAAAAATCCCAGAACCACACGGGGGGACCTAGTGAATGACCTGCAGAGAGCTGGGACCAAAGTAACAAAGCCTACCATCAGTAACACACTACGCCGCCAGGGACTCAAATCCTGCAGTGCCAGACGTGTCCCCCTGCTTAAGCCAGTACATGTCCAGGCCCGTCTGAAGTTTGCTAGAGTGCATTTGGATGATCCAGAAGAGGATTGGGAGAATGTCATATGGTCAGATGAAACCAAAATACAACTTTTTGGTAAAAACTCAACTCGTCATGTTTGGAGGACAAAGAATGCTGAGTTGCATCCAAAGAACACCATACATGAAGCATGGGGGTGGAAACATCATGCTTTGGGGCTGTTTTTCTGCAATGGGACCAGGACGACTGATCCGTGTAAAGGAAAGAATGAATGGGGCCATGTATCGTGAGATTTTGAGTGAAAACCTCCTTCCATCAGCAAGGGCATTGAAGATGAAACGTGGCTGGGTCTTTCAGCATGACAATGATCCCAAACACACCACCCGGGCAACGAAGGAGTGGCTTCGTAAGAAGCATTTCAAGGTCCTGGAGTGGCCTAGCCAGTCTCCAGATCTCAACCCCATAGAAAATCTTTGGAGGGAGTTGAAAGTCCGTGTTGCCCAGCGACAGCCCCAAAACATCACTGCTCTAGAGGAGATCTGCATGGAGGAATGGGCCAAAATACCAGCAACAGTGTGTGAAAACCTTGTGAAGACTTACAGAAAACGTTTGACCTGTGTCATTGCCAACGAAGGGTATACAACAAAGTATTGAGAAACTTTTGTTATTGACCAAATACTTATTTTCCACCATAATTTGCAAATAAATTCATAAAAATTGATTTTTTTTCTCATTTTGTCTGTCATAGTTGACGTGTACCTATGATGAAAATTACAGGCCTCTCTCATCTTTTTAAGTGGGAGAACTTGCACAATTGGTGGCTGACTAAATACTTTTTTTCCCCCACTGTATGTGTATTTAATGTGATATAGTGATTTTATTACTAATGTGTATTTATTTTGATACTAATGTGTATTTAAACTGGGAATGCAATGGTAATGTAATACTAGTGTGTATTTTAGGATATACTCTAAAAATTAAGAATTAAGAAATTAGAAAAAATAAATAAAAATAATTGTAAAGTGGTTGTCCCACTGGCTATCATAAGGTGAATGCATCAATTTGTAAGTGGCTCTGGATAAGAGCGTCTGCTAAATGACGTAAATGTAAATGTATTTAAGCTGGTAATGCCATGGTAATGTGATACTGGTGTTTGTCAGCCTGTGATTCATAACTGTCGAGGATTATTCCAATTTGTCTCTGGTTTAATATTTCATTCAGACCTCTTCAATAATGCAGACCAAGCTCCTCTTGGCTGCTTCAGTCCTTCAACAGATCAAATATTACCAATCTGCTCCCCATTATGTAAAATAGACATCAAGTTAGTCCCAAATGGCACCCCGTTCCCTATATAGTGCACTACTTTAGACCTGGGTCCATATGGCTGTGGGCAGAAGTACTGCAGTAGGTGGGGAATAGGACTGTATTTAGGATGGACACATCAACACCTGCTTCCCTCTCTCCAGCATCTAGAGCCTAGGATAGATGTGGTAATGGGAGACTAATGTATGTGTGGACAGTTGAGAGATTGTGTATGGCTGGATCCCAAATGGTACCCTATTCTCTAGTGTACTACTTTTGACCAGCACCCTATGGGCCCTGGTCTAAAGTAGTGCACTATATAGGGAATAGGGTACCATTTGGGAAGCTGACAGAGTGTATCTATCCCATAGAGATTGTATGGAATGGATGGAGCACTCAGCTGCTAATCAGGTTATCCTGGAGGTCTTACCGGCCAATGGAAGAGTTGATCCAGTATGACTGGGGATACTATTGATCTGTGGCTCGTATGAAAGACAACTCACAGCCAGTAATCAGCTAATACAAGCAGACAGGATGGCGCCTCCTCTATCACATTAGTCATAATGTAGAGAAGATCTCCAACATAACATGGAGAATCTCCTTGTAAAATGCTGTTCAGTCCAGGACTATAGTGTAATTGGTGTCCAGGTAACCAGCCTTGTTTGCAGCTAGTGACATGATTAAGAACTTTTATATTTTAAAAAATTGTGTTGTGTTTGTAAATGTGTGAATCGTATCTAACCATCCTATCATCCTATCCTATCGTCTTATCATCCTATCCTATCATCCTATCCTATCATTCTACCATCATTTCATCATATCCTATCATCCTATCATATCATCCTATCATATCATCGTGTATTATCATCCTATCATCCCATCCTATCATCCTATACTATCATTCTACCATCATTTCATCAAATCCATCATCCTATCATATCATCCTATCATATCATCCTATCATATCATCGTATCATCCCATCCTATCATCCTATCCTAAGATCGCCCCCCCCTCTGCCCTCTTCCTCCACCATGACGGTTGCTACGGGTGACCTGGGGGATGAGGCGGCGGCCCATCCCGGTGACCTGTACGAACCAGAACCGGACTACGAGTGCTGTGAACGCGTTGTCATCAATATCTCCGGGCTGCGCTTCGAGACGCAGCTGAAGACCCTCTCCCAGTTCCCTGAGACCCTGCTGGGGGACCCCAAGAAGAGAATGAGGTAACTAGAGTACTTGTTTTTTTAGTTTTCGTTTTTTTTAGGGGGTAGATCAGCTTTAATATTGCAGATAGATTGTAACTTCCATCAATGTAATTGTCTGCATCACTTCCAATCCCCCATATGTTTTTTTCTCTCTCGCATATATATATATATATATATATATATATATATATATATATATATAATATATATATATATATATATATATATATATATATATATACAGTGGGGGAAAAAAGTATTTAGTCAGCCACCAATTGTGCAAGTTCTCCCACTTAAAGAGATGAGAGAGGCCTGTAATTTTCATCATAGGTACACGTCAACTATGACAGACAAATTGAGATTTTTTTTCTCCAGAAAATCACATTTTAGGATTTTTTATGATTTATTTGCAAATTATGGTGGAAAATAAGTATTTGGTCACCTACAAACAAGCAAGATTTCTGGCTCTCACAGACCTGTAACTTCTTCTTTAAGAGGCTCCTCTGTCCTCCACTCGTTACCTGTATTAATGGCACCTGTTTGAACTTGTAATCAGTATAAAAGACACCTGTCCACAACCTCAAACAGTCACACTCCAAACTCCACTATGGCCAAGACCAAAGAGCTGTCAAAGGACACCAGAAACAAAATTGTAGACCTGCACCAGGCTGGGAAGACTGAATCTGCAATAGGTAAGCAGCTTGGTTTGAAGAAATCAACTGTGGGAGCAATTATTAGGAAATGGAAGACATACAAGACCACTGATAATCTCCCTTGATCTGGGGCTCCACGCAAGATCTCACCCCGTGGGTTCAAAATGATCACAAGAACGGTGAGCAAAAATCCCAGAACCACACGGGGGGACCTAGTGAATGACCTGCAGAGAGCTGGGACCAAAGTAACAAAGCCTACCATCAGTAACACACTACGCCGCCAGGGACTCAAATCCTGCAGTGCCAGACGTGTCCCCCTGCTTAAGCCAGTACATGTCCAGGCCCGTCTGAAGTTTGCTAGAGTGCATTTGGATGATCCAGAAGAGGATTGGGAGAATGTCATATGGTCAGATGAAACCAAAATATAACTTTTTGGTAAAAACTCAACTCGTCGTGTTTGGAGGACAAAGAATGCTGAGTTGTATCCAAAGAACACCATACCTACTGTGAAGCATGGGGGTGGAAACATCATGCTTTGGGGCCTCCTTCCATCAGCAAGGGCATTGAAGATGAAACGTGGCTGGGTCTTTCAGCATGACAATGATCCCAAACACACCGCCCGGGCAACGAAGGAGTGGCTTCGTAAGAAGCATTTCAAGGTCCTGGAGTGGGCTAGCCAGTCTCCAGATCTCAACCCCATAGAAAATCTTTGCAGGGAGTTGAAAGTCTGTGTTGCCCAGCGACAGCCCCAAAACATCACTGCTCTAGAGGATATCTGCATGGAGGAATGGGCCAAAATACCAGCAACAGTGTGTGAAAACCTTGTGAAGACTTACAGAAAACGTTTGACCTGTGTCATTGCCAACAAAGGGTATATAACAAAGTATTGAGAAACGTTTGTTATTGACCAAATACTTATTTTCCACCATCATTTGCAAATAAATTCATAAAAAATCCTACAATGTGATTTTCTGGATTTTTTTTTCTCATTTTGTTTGTCATAGTTGACGTGTACCTATGATGAAAATTACAGGCCTCGCTCATCTTTTTAAGTGGGAGAACTTGCACAATTGGTGGCTGACTAAATACTTTTTTTCCCCACTGTATATTTTTCAACTGTACTGTGATGTTTTACAAAAGTTCTGAACCTTTCTATTCTCATTGTTTCTACAGTTTGTGAATTGAAAATAAACATTTTTGCTAAAAGTATTATTATATTATTGATCGATTGACTATGACTTTTCAGATCACCCAGTAGTGCTATCTACAGGGTCAGCTCCATCCAAATATTGCAATCCTTTAGCCATTCCTGGACCTGTGTCCAGAAACAAGCTACAAATGGACAGTACCATAACAAATGATCTAATGATTCTGTCTCTTCGCAGCAAAATCTGCAGAGCTGGGAAGATTGTATCCCCCATACAAATAACATTCTATTGGTAGCAAGAATTTTATATAATAATTTAAATTGAAAGATTCTATGTTTTGAATCCAGTGTCGTTTTGCGTATCAGTTCATAAACACTATGCCATGGAATCGGTACGTCAAAAATCTCTTCCCAACTATTTTGCAATCTATATATAATAATAATAATAATATGCCATTTAGCAGGCGCTTTTATCCAAAGCGACTTACAGTCGTGCGTGCATAAATTTTTGTGTATGGGTGGTCCCGGGGATCGAACCCACTACCTTGGCGTTACAAGCGCCGTGCTCTACCAGCTGAGCTACAGAGGACCACCCATATATGGGACAGCTGTCAATCTTTTGGTCCTTAAATGAAACTGATCAACTTTTTATTTATCACAGTTTTCCTTAACCAATTATGTTCTTTAATGCCGACAGACAAGTTCCTTACTTTCTCCCCCTTCCACTTTCCTCTTCCATTTTTGCGGTAAGGCTGCAATTATTTGGTTGTAATTTTGAACATTTTGAACATTGGGTGAGACAATGTTACTAGTTTGCTAGAGAACCAGTTCGGATTTAAGTATAATTTTTTAATGACTGAAGCTTTTAATGATAGGTCTAATGCTTTAATATTTAATCATTTCTGTCCTCCGAATTCATATTCATTATATAAATAGGCCCGTTTAATTTTGTCTGGCTTGCCGTTCCAAATAAAATTGAATATTTTTTTCTCATATAATTTAAAAAACTGTTCGCTAGGCGTAGGCAAGACCATAAGCAAATAGGTAAACTGGGATAATACTAAAGAGTTAATCAGGGTGATTTTTCCACAAATTGACAGGTATTTACCTTTCCATGGTAGCAAGATCTTATCTATTTTTGCTAACTTTCAATTAAAATCTTTTGGAGTGAGATCATTTATTTCCTTTGGGATATGTATTCCGAGTATATCCACATCACCATCAGACCATTTTATTGGTAAACTACATGATAATGTAAAAATTGTATTTTTTAGTGATCCAATATGTAATATAGTACATTTATCATAATTTGGTTGTAATCCAGAGAGGTTAGAAAATGTATCTAGATCCTCTATGAGGCTGTGGAGGGATTCAAGTTGTGGATTTAAAAGAAAACATGAATCATGACACCTTTGTTTTTAAGCCCTGGATTTCTAATCCCTTGATATTTTTGTTGGATCTGATTTTAATAGCTAACATCTCGATGGCAATAATAAATAGATATGCCGATATTGGACAACCTTGTTTCACTCCTCTTGACAGTTTAAAACTTTCGGAGAAATAGCCATTATTTACTATTTTACACCTAGGGTTACTATACATGATTTTAACCCAATTTATAAGAGATTGTCCAAAATTGAAATGCTCCAGGCATTTATATATAAACCCCAGTCGTACTTTATCAAATGCCTTTTCGAAGTCTGCTATGAATAGTAGGCCTGGTTTCCCATATTTTCCATAGTGTTCTATTGTTTCCAATACTTGCCTTATATTATCTCCAATGTATCTTCCATGTAAAAAATCTGTCTGATAAGAATGAATAATGTCCGACAATACCTTTTTAATTCTATGCGCTATACATTTTGCTAGAATTTTTGCATCACAACACTGAAGTGTAAGGGGCCGCCAATTTTTTAATGGACTGGATCTTTATATTTTCCACTTGTATCCTGTTTCAGTAATAATGAAATCAGGCCTTCTTCTTGAGTGTCTGATAATCTACCATTTACATAGGAGTGGTTAAAACATGCTAATAACGGTCCTCTGAGTAACTAGAGTACTTTAGTAATATTGGTTGTACTGTGTCTGTATGTTAACTCCAATAAGATAATGAGGTAACTATAGTACTTATACATATTACTCTTTAATGTTTGCCGTTTATTGTAATTTCTTTCAGTTTGTATCTACTAGTGACATTGAGGGCTCTATTCAATCCGTATTGCGGAAATTCAGTGTTACAGCGTGATTGAAATGTAAAAGCAATGTTCCCGTGTTCCCACGGAGACTGCATTCACAGTAAAAGCTGCAAATGTTGGCTCAATCGGAAATTAACTTTCCATTTCTATCTCGTAATCTGTAACGCTTCAGCAATACACATTTAACAGAGCTATCTCGTAATCTGTAACGCTTCAGCAATACACATTTAACAGAGCTTCTAAATCTATAAAGTATTAATACATCATACAACCCCCCAAATCAACCCTCTCATACAACCCCCCCAAATCAACCCTCTCTTTCTCCAGGTACTTTGACCCTCTGAGGAACGAGTATTTCTTCGACAGGAACCGGCCCAGCTTCGATGCTATCCTCTATTACTACCAGTCAGGAGGGAGGCTGCGTCGGCCGGTTAATGTCACTCTAGACATCTTCTCCGAGGAGATCCGCTTCTACGAGCTGGGAGAGGAGGCAATCGAGATCTTCAGGGAGGATGAGGGCTTCATCAAGGAGGAAGAGCGTCCTCTCCCAGAGAACGAGTTCCAGAGACAGGTATATTCTAATGATGTATCTTTTTATCTTAGGCTGCAGTTACAGGGCACAATTAGAAAAGCAATTTTAGCTGCTTGCAACTGAGTTGCTTCTTGATTGCTCGTGAAACACCCCCCCCCCCCCCCCCCCCCCCCCATGCAACTAATAAGCAACTCAACTGAAACGTCCAGTTGAAACTTTTCAACTTTGTGCAACTCGTTGCAAACAACAGCGAATCAAAACGAATGCTTTTGTCAAATGATCCATTTGAAGGTTGGGAACTCCAGCCCAGTAGTCATGTCAACACAGCTGTCAATGCTGCGGAACAGTGGACGGGACATTACACTAACGGGACCTGGATAAATAAATAGTGGCATCAGGACTAGTAAAGGTGTTTGTCCATCAGGACTAGTAAAGGTTTATGTCCATCAGGACTAGTAAAGGTTTATGTCCATGGTTTGGAAGTAAATGACTACAGTAAAACCCAGACCTCTCTCTGACCAGTTTCAACTGAAATTGTTCAACATGAGCTGCACTCGTTAGAAAGCTTGTTGTTAGCTTGGTTAGCTCGTTGCTAGCTCTCTAGCTAGCTTGATCAAACAGTGCTGGCAATTTCAGTTTGTCTAGCTAGCTAAATTGTACAGCCAGCATTTTTTATAAATCAATAATGGAACGGTTGAATAAACAAATAATTTGTGAAATCACACTGTAACGCGGCAGATGACATGGGGTGAGTTTAGAATTCTCAAACAATATGACAGAAGCATCTTCAATTTGATTGGCTGTTGCATTACATTTTTATGGCGTTTGAGTTTCTTCATGTAACAGCAAAGTTGCTTTAGATGATGTCACTTTCAACCTGCAACTGCAACTAAAATTGTGTGAAAAGTTGCTTTGTGTAACTCCAGCCATATGCATTAATTAGTGGCACAATGTCTAGTTAATCTAAACTGGACCATGAGTTCTGATAATATCAAGTACAACTCAGAGACTGTTTGCTGTCTGCTGTACATTTTATGAATAAAAACATTGACCTTTGACCTTGAACAGGTGTGGCTGCTGTTTGAGTATCCAGAGAGTTCCGGCGCGGCCCGCATCATCGCCATCATCAGCGTCATGGTGATCCTGATCTCCATCGTGTCCTTCTGCCTGGAGACACTCCCCGTGTTCCGGAACGACGAAGAGGACGATGGGAACAAGGTGTTCCAGCCCTTCAACAACTCCACCTCTTCCTCCACCTCCTCCTACTTCACCGATCCGTTCTTCATCCTGGAGACGCTCTGCATCATCTGGTTCTCCTTCGAGTTCCTGGTCCGCTTCTTCGCGTGTCCTAGTAAAGCCGGGTTCTTCGGTAACATCATGAATATCATCGATATTGTGGCGATTATCCCGTATTTCATCACGTTGGGCACCGAGCTGGCAGAGAAACCGGAGGACGGGCAGGCAGGGCAGCAGGCCATGTCCCTGGCCATCCTCAGGGTCATCCGTCTGGTCAGGGTGTTCAGGATCTTCAAGCTGTCCAGACACTCCAAGGGTCTCCAGATCCTGGGCCAGACCCTGAAGGCCAGCATGCGGGAGCTGGGCCTCCTCATCTTCTTCCTCTTCATCGGAGTCATCCTCTTCTCCAGCGCCGTCTACTTCGCCGAGGCCGACGAGGCGGACTCGCAGTTCAGCAGCATCCCAGAAGCCTTCTGGTGGGCCGTGGTTTCTATGACCACCGTCGGCTACGGCGACATGGTGCCCACCACCATCGGCGGGAAGATCGTGGGCTCGCTCTGCGCCATCGCCGGCGTGCTGACCATCGCCCTGCCCGTCCCCGTCATCGTGTCCAACTTCAACTACTTCTACCATCGGGAGACGGAGGGGGAGGAGCAAGCGCAGTATCTGAACACTCCCGTCGCCCCGAAGGCCGACTCAGCCGAGGACCTGAAGAAGAGCGGCCGCAGCAGAAGCGGCTCCACCCTCAGTAAGTCAGACTACATGGAGATACAGGAAGCTGCACTGAACCACAGCACGGAGGACTTCAGAGCAGAGAGCCTCAAGACGGGCAACTGCACCCTGTTGGCTAATGCTAGCACCCTGTTGGCTAATGCTAGCACGGGTGCTAATGCTAACACGTTGGCTAACACCAACTACGTCAACATCACCAAGATGAGAACGGATGTATAGCCTGCTTCTGGCGTTATAACGGCGACTTCCTTGGCTGTAGAGGTGCAGGGGGACTGGAAGGAAAGAGTAGGGAGGAGAGGACTGAGGAAAGACCCCTACTCTCTCTGATGTTGTAGAAGGCTTGCAGTCCCTACTGTGGGAGTCTAGACTGGATCACTAAAACCCTGGTAAGAGTAGAGGTCCTGCATCTCACCCCCCAAACGGATCTGTTCCTAACTCAACCCCTTGCCCTTCCTTCTCCTGTTGGGAGTTGAAGCGTCTTTGTGTGTTGGGTGACTGCATGGCGTTAGTCTGGCCTGTGTGACTGTTCAGCTGTCCCGTAGTCATCTACCTGCTCCGCTCGCTGCAGTAGCCCGATAGCAGCCCAACTGCCGACTGGGACTAGGCTATATAAACACACTGACAGCAAAGCATGACCACACCTTTGTCTTATTCCACACTCTGCTGGTCCCGTCAGCACAGATCTAGCATCAGCCTGCACTGAACAAATCCTAGCCGTAACCGGTAGGAGATATACTGCAAAACTGACCTCAGATCAGCCTCTCATCTCCTAACTACTTAGCTCTAACTGCCAGCCCTGAACCTCTCTCCCACCCCGTACCCCCTGAACCTCTCTCACACCCCATTTCCCCCTGAACCTATCTCCCACCCCATACCCCCTGAACCTCTCTCACACCCCATTTCCCCCTGAACCTCTCTCCCACCCCATACCCCCTGAACCTCTCTCCCACCCCTGTACCCCCTGAACCTCTCTCCCACCCCATACCCCCTGAAACCTCTCTCCCACCTCGTACCCCCTGAACCTCTCTCACACCCCGTACCCCCTGAACCTCTCTCCCACCCGTACCCCCTGAACCTCTCTCCCACCCGTACCACTGAACCTCTCTCCCACCTCGTACCCCCTGAACCTCTCTCACACCCCGTACCCCTGAACCTCTCTCCCACCTCGTACCCCCTGAACCTCTCTCCCACCTCGTACCCCCTGAACCTCTCTCCCACCTCGTACCCCCTGAACCTCTCTCCCACCCCGTACCCCCTGAACCTCTCTCCCACCCGTACCACTGAACCTCTCTCCCCCCGTACCCCCTGAAACTCAACTATGTGGACGTTATTTCACCTCAGAAGAATGTAAGAGGTATTTCAACAATGTGCTTAATGTGTACACTGTCAGCTCTCTCTGGGCTCTCTTTCTAGCAGTCCCTGCCAGCCTAGGACCCGTCTCTCTGGGCTCTCTTTCTAGCAGTCCCTGCCAGCCTAGGACCCGTCTCTCTGGGCTCTCTTTCTAGCAGTCCCTGCCAGCCTAGGACCCGTCTCTCTGGGCTCTCTTTCTAGCAGTCCCTGCCAGCCTAGGACCCGTCTCTCTGGGCTCTCTTTCTAGCAGTCCCTGCCAGCCTAGGACCCGTCTCTCTGGGCTCTCTTTCTAGCAGTCCCTGCCAGCCTAGGACCCGACTCTTTCATTTAATGTGTCTTCAGAAATTCCATGGCAGTGGATAATATGGATGTAAACTCCCACCTTTCCTCCTCCGGGGGGGGTCTCTCTCTAGCCGGGGGGGGGGTCTCTCTAGCCGGGGGGGGGTCTCTCTCTAGCCGGGGGGGGGGGGGGGTCTCTCTCTAGCCGGAGGGGGGGGGGGGGGTCTCTCTCTAGCCGGGGGGGGGGGGGTAATGTAAATGTGGTGGGGGCGGGGCTTCTCTCACAGCAGAGTGAATGTCTTTTATTTATTCATGTGAACATTTTATTGGTCATTATTTATGTCTTTGTATATCCCTGCGGTGCGGGTCTGAATGTGTGTTTTTGGCTTGTGGTGGGTCCAGATCCCATCTGTTCTGGGTGGGAGAGAGACACCCAAGCTGAAGAACAAATTACTATCATGTAGTCATATAGTCTACCTATAGGGGTTGCTACTACTACCTATGTTTCTCCCTCATACCTACATATCTCCACCCCATCCACTCTCCCCCTCTCCCCCTCTCTCTCCCTCTCTCCCCCTCTCTCCCTCTCTTTTACCCCCCCATCCACTCTCCTCCCCCCCCCCCCCCCCCCCCCCCCCTCTTCCCCGTCCGACACTAACAGAATACCGTTCAGTTCTGTTCCACTACCCAGTGATAGTGATGGCTGCTCCACTGCCCAGTGATAGTGATGGCTGACCCACTGCCCAGTGATAGTGATGGCTGACCCACTGCCCAGTGATAGTGATGGCTGCTCCACTTCCCAGTGATAGTGATGGCTGCTCCACTGCCCAGTGATAGTGATGGCTGCTCCACTGCTCAGTGATAGTGATGGCTGCTCCACTGCCCAGTGATAGTGATGGCTGCTCCACTGCCCAGTGATAGTGATGGCTGTTCCACTGCCCAGTGATAGTGATGGCTGCTCCACTGCCCAGTGATAGTGATGGCTGCTCCACTGCCCAGTGATAGTGATGTCTGTTCCACTGCCCAGTGATAGTGATGGCTGCTCCACTGCCCAGTGATAGTGATGGCTGTTCCACTGCCCAGTGATAGTGATGGCTGCTCCACTGCCCAGTGATAGTGATGGCTGTTCCACTGCCCAGTGATAGTGATGGCTGTTCCACTGCCCAGTGATAGTGATGGCTGTTCCACTGCCCAGTGATAGTGATGGCTGCTCCACTGCCCAGTGATAGTGATGGCTGTTCCACTGCCCAGTGATAGTGATGGCTGTTCCACTGCCCAGTGATAGTGATGGCTGTTCCACTGCCCTGTGATAGTGATGGCTGCTCCACTGCCCAGTGATAGTGATGGCTGTTCCACTGCCCAGTGATAGTGATGGCTGTTCCACTGCCCAGTGATAGTGATGGCTGTTCCACTGCCCAGTGATAGGGGTGCCGTTTGGGGACGCATCCATATGTCTGATGTCATCATGCTGTCTGATGTCATCATGCTGTCTGATGTCATCATGCTGTATGAAGCTAGCTGACTTCCTTCTACATAGGTCAGAGGTCACCAAAGACAGACAGTCACTGCCAGATGCCTAAAGCTTAGTCCCAAATGGCACCCTATTCCCTATATAGTGCACTACTTTAGACCAGAGAATGGCACCCTATTCCCTATATAGTGCACTACTTTAGACCAGAGAATGGCACCCTATTCCCTATATAGTGCACTACTTTAGACCAGAGAATGGCACCCTATTCCCTATATAGTGCACTACTTTAGACCAGAGAATGGCACCCTATTCCCTATATAGTGCACTACTTTAGACCAGAGCCCTATGGCACCCTATTCCCTATATAGTGCACTACTTTAGACCAGAGCCCTATGACACCCTATTTCCTATATAGTGCACTACTTTAGACCAGAGCCCTATGACACCCTATTCCCTATATAGTGCACTACTTTAGACCAGAGCCCTATGACACCCTATTTCCTATATAGTGCACTACTTTAGACCAGAGCCCTATGACACCCTATTCCCTATATAGTGCACTACTTTAGACCAGAGCCCTATGACACCCTATTCCCTATATAGTGCACTACTTTAGACCAGAGCCCCATAGGGGAGCCAAAATAGTGCACTACATTAGGAATAGGGTTCCGTTTGGGATGCATTCCTAATGTTGCATTGTAACAGAGATTAATTAAAAGTAAAGTGTACTGTAGTCGTTTTGTATTCATACTGAACATTATCGATCAATTCCTTGGTG
This sequence comes from Coregonus sp. 'balchen', assembly GCA_902810595.1. Lineage (NCBI taxonomy): Eukaryota > Metazoa > Chordata > Actinopteri > Salmoniformes > Salmonidae > Coregonus > Coregonus sp. 'balchen'. The sequence goes on from LR778276.1 coordinate 46,990,295, forward strand.
CATTTTTCCCATTTAACTGACATAAAGCTATAGACAGGTTGGCTGGCAACGTCACGAAAGGTGTTGAGCGCTCAGCGATGTGGCCAGAAGGGGTGCGTTGTTGTGATTTCTGGACAGTCAGATAGCTAGCACCAAGGAGAAGAAGCTGCCGTGTGGGGAATCGTAGGTGGCTCGTTTTCAGCTCGTTGTATCTTGTTATTGATATCATGTCTTGTTTTGACTGATGTCATGTCTATGCTAATATGGCTAAAATTAGCTAGCTAGCTAACCAACAACTGTAACAATGTATTTGAGAGACAACAAGTGCTCATTGTGCAAATGTATTTATGTTTTCAATAAACATTTGGTGAAGAAATATAGTTTAGATGTTTTCAACAGTCTAAGCCAACCCTGTCAGTTTTGTTACTAAACAACCAATCCTTCTATAATACTGGACAATATGTGATGGGATCTGTATGATGTCCATATTAGGAGAGCCTAGATCTCAGTAGACCTGCACGGTGGCCATATTCGGACAACCTCAGTATGAGAATGCTTTCTTCGTCAGCTCTGTATCAATAGGACCTACTCTTCTCTTCTAGTGCTGTATGCCCTTTCCAATAATCCTGTAGCATGCTTATGGTATGGATGATTCTCAAAAGCAACATCTATAGTGATGACAAGTTTTCTCTGTGAAATGTTAGTAATAATGCTATGTGCAATATCTACAAGACAAGTGACTGCTGCTGTAGGAGTGGTGTGACATTGAGCCTACAGGAAGTTTCCTTTTTTTGTTTGAACTCAACAGAAAGGTTAAAGGTTAAACTAGTGAGGTCATGTTTAGTGTGCTGTGAGAGGTTAGAACCCTAGAATCTTAGAATGTTCATGCTGTTACACAACTCTCCGCCCTGAGCCAACCAACACACCAACCAACAACCCAACAGACCAACCAACCAACACACCAACCAACAACCCAACACACCAACCAACCAACACAACAAACACAAAACCAACAAAACACAACCAAACCAACACAAAACACAAACAACACAACCAACCAATACAACACAACCACAAACAACAACACACAAACCAACCAACACCACAACAACAAACACAACCAACCAACAACAACAACACAAACCAACACACCAAACCAAAAACACACCAACACACCACAACCAACCCACAACCACACACCAACACACCAACACAACACAACCAACACAACAACACCACCCCCAACCACACACCAACACACAACCAACACACCAAACACCAACCACACAACACCAACCAACCACACCAACCCACCAACCCAACCAACCAACCAACCAACCAACACCAACACACACACAACACACCAACAACCAACCCAACCAACCAACACACCAACACACCAACCAACCAACCAACACAACCAACCACCAACAACCAACCAACCAACAACCAACCACACACCAACCACCCACACCAACACCACCAACACACCAACACACCACCCACCAACCACCAACCACACCAACACCAACACCCACCAACCCAACCAACACACACACACCAACACCACCACCAAAACCACCACCAACCACAACACCAACCACACCAACACAACCACCCCAACCAACACAAACCAACCAACCACACACCAACACCAACCCACCAACACACCAACACACCAACCAACCAACACACCAACCAACCAACACCAACCACACAACCAACCAACCAACACACCAACACACCAACACCAACCAACCAACCAACACAACCAACCAACACACCAACCAACCAATACACCAATACACCAACCAACACACCAAACAACCAACCAACCAACACACCAAACAACCAACCAGAGTATACACTGAGTGTACAAAACATTAGGAACACTTGTTCTTTCCATGACAGACTGACCAGGTAAAAGCGATGATCGCTTATTGATGTCACTTGTTAAATCCACTTTTTAAGCCTTGAGACATTTCAAATCAAATCAAATTGTATTTGTTACATGCGCCGAATACAACAGGTGTAGACCTTACAGTGAAATGCTTCCTTACAAGCCCTTAACCAACAATGCATAAGTGTTAAGTAAAAATAGATAAGTTAAAAATAAAAATAAAAAATCAGTAAAGAGCAGCAGTATAATAACAGTAGAGAGGCTATATACAGGGGGTACCGGTACAGAGTCAATGTGTAATAACAGTAGAGAGGCTATATACAGGGGGTACCGGTACAGAGTCAATGTGTAATAACAGTAGGGAGGCTATATACAGGGGGTACCGGTACAGAGTCAATGTGTAATAACAGTAGGGAGGCTATATACAGGGGGTACCGGTACAGAGTCAATGGGAAATAACAGTAGGGAGGCTATATACAGGGGGGTACCGGTACAGAGTCAATGTGTAATAACAGTAGGGAGGGCTATATACAGGGGGTACCGGTACAGAGTCAATGTGTAATAACAGTAGGGAGGCTATATACAGGGGGGTACCGGTACAGAGTCAATGTGTAATAACAGTAGGGAGGCTATATACAGGGGGTACCGGTACAGAGTCAATGTGTAATAACAGTAGGGAGGCTATATACAGGGGGTACCGGTACAGAGTCAATGTGTAATAACAGTAGGGAGGCTATATACAGCGGGTACCGGTACAGAGTCAATGTGTAATAACAGTAGGGAGGCTATATACAGGGGGTACCGGTACAGAGTCAATGTGTAATAACAGTAGGGAGGCTATATACAGGGGGTACCGGTACAGAGTCAATGTGTGGGGGCACTGGTTAGTCGAGGTAATTGAGGTAATATGTACATGTGGGTAGAGTTAAAGTGACTATGCATAAATAATAAACAGAGAGCAGGAGCTGGTGTAGTAGGATTCAATCTTAGTCCGGTATTGACTCTTTGCCTGTTTGATGGTTCATCAGAGGGCATAGCGGGATTTCTTATAAACGTCCGGGTTAGAGTCCCGCTCCTTGAAAGCGGCAGCTCTAGCCTTTAGCTCGGTGCGGATGTTGCCTGTAATCCGTGGCTTCTGGTTGGGGTATGTACGTACGGTCACTGTGGGGACGACGTCATCGATTCACTTATTGATGAAGCCAGTGACTGATGTGGTGTACTCCTCAATGCCATCGGAAGAATCCCGGAACATGTTCCAGTCTGTGCTAGCAAAACAGTCCTGTAGCTTAGCATCTGCGTCATCTGACCACTTCCTTATTAACCGAGTCACTGGTGCTTCCTGCTTTAGTTTTTGCTTGTTAGCAGGAATCAGGAGGATAGAGTTATGGTCAGATTTGCCAAATGGAGGGCGAGGGAGAGCTTTGTACGCGTCTCTGTGTGTGGAGTAAAGGTTTCCAAATGGAGGGTGAGGGAGAGCTTTGTATGCGTCTCTGTGTGTGGAGTAAAGGTTTCCAAATGGAGGGTGAGGGAGAGCTTTGTATGCGTCTCTGTGTGTGGAGTAAAGGTTTCCAAATGGAGGGTGAGGGAGAGCTTTGTATGCGTCTCTGTGTGTGGAGTAAAGGTTTCCAAATGGAGGGTGAGGGAGAGCTTTGTATGCGTCTCTGTGTGTGGAGTAAAGGTTTCCAAATGGAGGGTGAGGGAGAGCTTTGTATGCGTCTCTGTGTGTGGAGTAAAGGTTTCCAAATGGAGGGTGAGGGAGAGTTTTGTATGCGTCTCTGTGTGGAGTAAAGGTTTCCAAATGGAGGGTGAGGGAGAGCTTTGTATGCGTCTCTGTGTGTGGAGTAAAGGTTTCCAAATGGAGGGTGAGGGAGAGCTTTGTATGCGTCTCTGTGTGGAGTAAAGGTTTCCAAATGGAGGGTGAGGGAGAGCTTTGTATGCGTCTCTGTGTGTGGAGTAAAGGTTTCCAAATGGAGGGTGAGGGAGAGCTTTGTATGCGTCTCTGTGTGTGGAGTAAAGGTTTCCAAATGGAGGGTGAGGGAGAGTTTTGTATGCGTCTCTGTGTGGAGTAAAGGTTTCCAAATGGAGGGTGAGGGAGAGCTTTGTATGCGTCTCTGTGTGTGGAGTAAAGGTTTCCAAATGGAGGGTGAGGGAGAGCTTTGTATGCGTCTCTGTGTGTGGAGTAAAGGTTTCCAAATGGAGGGTGAGGGAGAGCTTTGTATGCGTCTCTGTGTGTGGAGTAAAGGTTTCCAAATGGAGGGTGAGGGAGAGCTTTGTATGCGTCTCTGTGTGTGGAGTAAAGGTTTCCAAATGGAGGGCGAGGCAGAGCTTTGTATGCGTCTCTGTGTGTGGAGTAAAGGTTTCCAAATGGAGGGTGAGGGAGAGCTTTGTATGCGTCTCTGTGTGTGGAGTAAAGGTTTCCAAATGGAGGGTGAGGGAGAGCTTTGTATGCGTCTCTGTGTGTGGAGTAAAGGTTTCCAAATGGAGGGTGAGGGAGAGATTTGTATGCGTCTCTGTGTGTGGAGTAAAGGTTTCCAAATGGAGGGTGAGGGAGAGCTTTGTATGCGTCTCTGTGTGTGGAGTAAAGGTTTCCAAATGGAGGGTGAGGGAGAGCTTTGTATGCGTCTCTGTGTGTGGAGTAAAGGTTTCCAAATGGAGGGTGAGGGAGAGCTTTGTATGCGTCTCTGTGTGTGGAGTAAAGGTTTCCAAATGGAGGGTGAGGGAGAGCTTTGTATGCGTCTCTGTGTGTGGAGTAAAGGTTTCCAAATGGAGGGTGAGGGAGAGCTTTGTATGCGTCTCTGTGTGTGGAGTAAAGGTTTCCAAATGGAGGGTGAGGGAGAGCTTTGTATGTGTCTCTATGTGTGGAGTAAAGGTGGTCTAGAGCTTTGTATGCGTCTCTGTGTGGAGTAAAGGTGGTCTAGAGCTTTCTATCCTCCTCTGGTTGCACATTTAACATGCTGGTAGAAATTAGGTAGAACGGATTTAAGTTTCCCTGCAGTAAAGTCCCCGGCCACTAGGAGCGCCGCCTCTGGATGGGCGTTATCCTGTTTGCTTATGGCCTATGAGACATGGATTGTGTACAGTGGGGGAAAAAAGTATTTAGTCAGCCACCAATTGTGCAAGTTCTCCCACTTAAAAAGATGAGAGAGGCCTGTAATTTTCATCATAGGTACACGTCAACTATGACAGACAAAATGAGAAAAAAAAATCCAGAAAATCACATTGTAGGATTTTTTATGAATTTATTTGCAAATTATGGTGGAAAATAAGTATTTGGTCAATAACAAAAGTTTCTCAATACTTTGTTATATACCCTTTGTTGGCAATGACACAGGTCAAACGTTTTCTGTAAGTCTTCACAAGGTTTTCACACACTGTTGCTGGTATTTTGGCCCATTCCTCCATGCAGATCTCCTCTAGAGCAGTGATGTTTTGGGGCTGTCGCTGGGCAACACGGACATTCAACTCCCTCCAAAGATTTTCTATGGGGTTGAGATCTGGAGACTGGCTAGGCCACTCCAGGACCTTGAAATGCTTCTTACGAAGCCACTCCTTCGTTGTCCGGGCAGTGTGTTTGGGATCATTGTCATGCTGAAAGACCCAGCCACGTTTCATCTTCAATGCCCTTGCTGATGGAAGGAGATTTTCACTCAAAATCTCACGATACATGGCCCCATTCATTCTTTCCTTTACACGGATCAGTCGTCCTTGTCCCTTTGCAGAAAAACAGCCCCAAAGCATGATGTTTCCACCCCCATGCTTCACAGTAGGTATGGTGTTCTTTGGATTCAACTCAGCATTCTTTGTCCTCCAAACACGACGAGTTGAGTTTTTACCAAAAAGTTATATTTTGGTTTCATCTGACCATATGACATTCTCCCAATCCTCTTCTGGATCATCCAAATGCACTCTAGCAAACTTCAGACGGGCCTGGACATGTACTGGCTTAAGCAGGGGGACACGTCTGGCACTGCAGGATTTGAGTCCCTGGCGGCGTAGTGTGTTACTGATGGTAGGCTTTGTTACTTTGGTCCCAGCTCTCTGCAGGTCATTCACTAGGTGCCCCCGTGTGGTTCTGGGATTTTTGCTCACCGTTCTTGTGATCATTTTGACCCCACGGGGTGAGATCTTGCGTGGAGCCCCAGATCGAGGGAGATTATCAGTGGTCTTGTATGTCTTCCATTTCCTAATATTTACTCCCACAGTTGATTTCTTCAAACCAAGCTGCTTACCTATTGCAGATGCAGTCTTCCCAGCCTGGTGCAGGTCTACAATTTTGTTTCTGGTGTCCTTTGACAGCTCTTTGGTCTTGGCCATAGTGGAGTTTGGAGTGTGACTGTTTGAGGTTGTGGACAGGTGTCTTTTATACTGATAACAAGTTCAAACAGGTGCCATTAATACAGGTAACGAGTGGAGGACAGAGGAGCCTCTTAAAGAAAAAGTTACAGGTCTGTGAGAGCCAGAAATCTTGCTTGTTTTTAGGTGACCAAATACTTATTTTCCACCATAATTTGCAAATAAATTCATTAAAAATCCTACAATGTGATTTTCTGGAATTTTTTTCCTCAATTTGTCTGTCATAGTTGACGTGTACCTATGATGAAAATTACAGGCCTCTCATCTTTTTAAGTGGGAGAACTTGCACAATTGGTGGCTGACTAAATACTTTTTTCCCCCACTGTATATGTGCCATTCAGAGGGTGAATGGGCAAGATAACATATTTAAGTGCCTTTGGTATGGTAGTATTTGCCAGGCGCACCGGATTGAGAACTGCAACGCTGCTGAGTTTTTCACACTCAACATCAGGCTGGGCGATATGGCCTAAAAATGTTATCTCTAAATATGGGTTGTTGTACAATTAAAGGTCAAATACACTATTTCAAACAGTCAGCAATAATCTAATGAATTCAGGGCTTGTGAAGTTATACCTAGTCTGAATATAAGCCTTCTACAACCGTAAGACACACTAATAATTTAATTATTTTATCAAAATAGTTTAACCTGCTTTATTTGCAATAATCACTGACCTGGCTTTCAAGTCTATGAAAATGCCCCTTTAGTGTTACAGATGTTAGAGCCAAGCATAATGCACATTCACTAATAATGACTAACTTCTGGTAGCAGGCATTAGCCTAGAGACATTTAACACAGGCCTCATCAACAATCTCTCAAGCCCACGTGCTAGTGATTAGACAGCTAATCTTTATATTTCAAGTTTAGCCAACGTGGATCTATTTGCTAGCTAGCAAGGTTGAACAGTTGAATTGTTATGAACACACTCTCCTGTCCGTCTCCAACTGTTTGAAAAGCACGTTAGCCTGTCCACTTTGTTCAGATGTTGAAATCAAGTGGACTACCTTATTTCTCAGAATGAGAACGAGTTGCCAATTCCTTATATAATTGTGTTTTATGCTTATTGCACATTTATAAAAACACAGACTAGACAGTGAGTATAACAACCTTTGGCTAACATGCTGCTAGCGGTATCTCAATGCCTCTGCATTAATACTCTGGTTTTAGCAGTGTCTGCTCTGCGTGCAATTTGAGTAGTTGAGACATAAAAAGGGTATCGTTACTAAAGTTAACTTCTCTATTCCAGTAAAATAATGTCTCAATGTGTTTGTGTCCATATGATAGATTCTGTTGGACCAAACCTCAAATGCAAATAGCGAGTTGAAACCGCTCGTCAGAGAGGAAGATGTGATCTGTCAACTATGTTGTTGTGAGAGACAGGGGGAGGGGCTTGGTGTGTGTGTAAACCATAGAGGAAGAGGTGAAGCTAAAATCTGTCCATAATAAGTCACTGCGTTTCTATGGGCTTATTTTGGACCTAAAGCTTGTCACCTTTCTTCCTACCTATGGGACAACTCCCATTGTTAGGGGGGGGACGGGCATCTCTTCATTATATCCAGATCTCTGGTGTAAATGGGAAGGAGCATCTCTTCATTATATCCAGATCTCTGGTGTAAATGGGAAGGAGCATCTCTTCATTATATACAGATCTCTGGTGTAAATGGGAAGGAGCATCTCTTCATTATATCCAGATCTCTGGTGTAAATGGGAAGGAGCATCTCTTCATTATATCCAGATCTCTGGTGTAAATGGGAAGGAGCATCTCTTCATTATATACAGATCTCTGGTGTAAATGGGAAGGAGCATCTCTTCATTATATACAGATCTCTGGTGTAAATGGGAAGGAGCATCTCTTCATTATATACAGATCTCTGGTGTAAATGGGAAGGAGCATCTCTTCATTATATCCAGATCTCTGGTGTAAATGGGAAGGAGCATCTCCTCATTATATCCAGATCTCTGGTGTAAATGGGAAGGAGCATCTCTTCATTATATCCAGATCTCTGGTGTAAATGGGAAGGAGCATCTCCTCATTATATCCAGATCTCTGGTGTAAATGGGAAGGAGCATCTCTTCATTATATACAGATCTCTGGTGTAAATGGGAAGGAGCATCTCTTCATTATATCCAGATCTCTGGTGTAAATGGGAAGGAGCATCTCCTCATTATATCCAGATCTCTGGTGTAAATGGGAAGGAGCATCTCTTCATTATATACAGATCTCTGGTGTAAATGGGAAGGAGCATCTCTTCATTATATCCAGATCTCTGGTGTAAATGGGAAGGAGCATCTCTTCATTATATACAGATCTCTGGTGTAAATGGGAAGGAGCATCTCTTCATTATATACAGATCTCTGGTGTAAATGGGAAGGAGCATCTCTTCATTATATACAGATCTCTGGTGTAAATGGGAAGGAGCATCTCTTCATTATATACAGATCTCTGGTGTAAATGGGAAGGAGCATCTCTTCATTATATCCAGATCTCTGGTGTAAATGGGAAGTAGCATTTCCTCATTATATCCAGATCTCTGGTGTAAATGGGAAGGAGCATCTCTTCATTATATCCAGATCTCTGGTGTAAATGGGAAGGAGCATCTCCTCATTATATCCAGATCTCTGGTGTAAATGGGAAGGAGCATCTCCTCATTATATCCAGATCTCTGGTGTAAATGGGAAGGAGCATCTCTTCATTATATACAGATCTCTGGTGTAAATGGGAAGGTGCATCTCTTCATTATATACAGATCTCTGGTGTAAATGGGAAGGAGCATCTCTTCATTATATCCAGATCTCTGGTGTAAATGGGAAGGAGCATCTCTTCATTATATACAGATCTCTGGTGTAAATGGGAAGGAGCATCTCTTCATTATATCCAGATCTCTGGTGTAAATGGGAAGGAGCACACAGCACAGAGGAATGAAGGAGACGAGACCATAAAGACAAACAGAGAACAAGCAGACAAACGCTCATAAAAAATCAAAATAAAACCTTGATTCTTGCAATACAGGCATTTGGAATAACGCGCAAAAACATACATTTGAATTCATCGACTTAATTTGATATATCGACCAGCCGTAGCTCAACAGTTTGCCGTGTGTATCAAGAATGGTCCACCACCCAAAGGACATCCAGCCAACTTGACACAACTGTAGGAAGCATCGGAGTCAACATGGGCCAGCATCCCTGTGGAACGATTTCGAACACCTTGTAGAGTCCATGCCCTGACGAATTGAGGCTGTTCTGGGGGCAAAAAGGGGTGCAACTCAATATTTTGTACACTCATTGTATATCTGTATACTGCCAGCTACGCAGGGAAGCAGAACAGTAACTATAAAACGGTCAGTCACTAGAAGACCAGTACAGTGGAGTTGATCTCTGCTCTGCCAGGCGAGGTGAATGGTAGTAGGGCAGGTGGTCACCAACCGGCCGATCAAGACATTCCTAGTCGATCTCCAAACGTCTGTAAAAAACAACAATGATAAAGCCTTGAGCTCCTATTTAGTTGATTAGTTTCGCTCCGTTTGGCGGTAGCTTGATTCAGCAGCCCTGGCGCCAGGAAGGCAAAGCGTTCCCATTTTTGAACTATTTCATGTATCTGAAGGTAGAACTCCGCCTACCCGGCAGGCCCAGAGAGCAAATCAAGTTCACCTATAGGTCTACCGCTGGCCAATCAGATAGCTCAGATCACCGTGTCTGCACAGTTTCCTCGAGCCATAGACTGTAAAAAAATAAGCCTTGAACGCTGAGCAAAGTTGATATTGTGATATTTCAAAACGTTTAAAACCATGACTAGAGAGAGTATCAGCGAACACAGCAAAGAGCTGCTGTTTTTGTCAGGAAGTTGTTTGTTCTTTTACAGCACTGTCAACACTTTGTCCAACACTTTTATAAGCCATAAAATACACGTTCTCCCTACTTCCATTCACGCTACAACCAGCTACAACCAGCACTGCAGCTGTAATGAATGAGTAGCAACGTGTTTCGATAAATTGTGAGTTGTTATTATTAGCAGCTTGTGTCTTTTTTAATATCAAGGAATATTTGTATTTCTCTGGTCACAGGAGTAACAACATGAATTGGATTCGTGAGGCAGAGATATTGTGTGCGACTTAAGTTGCCATCAGCTGGAAGACTGTCCCTTTTTCTCAGCGCTGCCCTCTCCCTCCCCTCAGACTGACCATCAGATCCAGGCCATCAGTCCAGTAAAAAAAATAAAAATCTAATGATTACGCTCAGTCAGCTGTGCCTCACGAGTAATACAACAAACTATCTATTACCAGGGTGATCATATTCCTACATGTTTTAAATATCATTTCTAAATGGTCTGAGAAGAACAACATTAGCAGGACAATTCAAGCGTAGCCAATCTGCAGTGATGATGTATGTATTGGGCCTATAGCCTACTACACAAACCTCACTGCTACAGAACTGTTTTTCATTGGTTAATGTTGCATAGGTTTACGTTTTTAAGTCATGTTTTAAACAAATCTGAGCTGTAGATCTCGGCTTGCCTTTGGACTCAGAAAGTGATCTTGATTCAGAAAAGGTTGATGACCATTGTAGTAGGGTATAGCTGAGTGCCTCTCTCTCTCTCTCTCTCTCTCCTCTCTCTCTCTCTCTCTCTCTCTCTCTCTCTCTCCCCCTCTCTCCCCCTCTCTCTCTCTCTCTCTCTGATCCTCGGGACTCTCTTAAAGAAGCTCTTAGAGAGGACACTCACACACACACTCACAGACACACGCACACACACATACTCACAGACACACACACACACATACACACACTCACAGACACACACACGCACACACACTCACAGACACACACATACACACACTCACAGACGCACGCACGCACGCACGCACACACACACTCACTCACACACTCATACACACACACACACACACACCCACACACTCATACACACACACACACACCTTGCTAGGTCAATGTAATCTCTTCTACAACAGCTTTCTGTGGATCTATATACAGTATGATCATGTCTCTGTGTAGAGACTAAGGTGACTGGGTCTGTTATGTACATAGATATGTACCAGTGGCGCAGTGGTCTAAGGCACTGCATCGCAGTGCTAGCTGTGCCACTGGAGAACCTGGTTCGAATCCAGGCTCTGTCGTAGCCGGCCGTGACCGGGAGACCCATGGGGCGGCGCACAATTGGCCCAGCGTCTTCCAGGGTAGGGGAGGGAATGGCCGGCAGGGGATGTAGCTCAGTTGGTAGAGCATGGCGTTTGCAACGCCAGGGTTGTGGGTTCGATAAAAAATAATGTATGCGCTAACTGTAAGTCGCTCTGGATAAGAGCGTCTGCTAAATGACTAAAATGTAAATGTACCATATAGACAATAACTTACGGCTGGACTCTAACCTACAGTCTGTGGATAAACATACGGACTATGGACTCTAACCTACAGTCTGGGGATAAACATACGGACTATGGACTCTAACCTACAGTCTGTGGATAAACATACGGACTATGGACTCTAACCTACAGTCTGTGGATAAACATACGGACTATGGACTCTAACCTACAGTCTGTGGATAAACATACGGACTATGGACTCTAACCTACAGTCTGTGGATAAACATACGGACTATGGACTCTAACCTACAGTCTGTGGATAAACATACGGACTATGGACTCTAACCTACAGTCTGTGGATAAACATACGGACTATGGACTCTAACCTACAGTCTGTGGATAAACATACGGACTATGGACTCTAACCTACAGTCTGTGGATAAACATACGGACTATGGACTCTAACCTGCAGTCTGTGGATAAACATACGGACTATGGACTCTAACCTGCAGTCTGTGGATAAACATACGGACTATGGACTCTAACCCGCAGTCTATGGATAAACCTACGGACAATGGATTCTAACCTACAGTCAGAGGTTGTACCTACAGACTATGGACTCTAACCTACAGTCAGTGGCTGTACCTACAGACCAAGCACTCTAACCCACAGTCTGTAGATAACCCAGGCCTACAGACTATAAACCATGGTCTGTGGGTGACACACCTAGCCATGTGACAATGTATCAAAGTGCAGCTGCTTTCATCGATGTCTTAAACAAGCTTCCGCTTCAGCCACGTGTCTCTCTCTGCTTCCCATGTAGCAGGACACCTGATGTATCTAATCTATGTCCCTAAGCACCTTCCTTCCACCTACCAACACAGTATTGTAGTCAAACAAACAGAGAAGGGATGCGTCCCAAATGGATCCCTGTTTTTGACCAGAGGGTGCCATTTGGGTCGTGGCCAATGATCTACAGCTCCTTAAGGAAAGATGCTTCTATTGGGATGCTACCAGACCAGGGATCACATTATATTTCAAATCTTTCAAATACCTCCAGCGTTTACTTTAGCCTGCCTGGAGCGACGGAAGGGCGCCGTTTTAACTGAATGATCTGGTCTGTTTAACTGAATGGTCTGGTCTGGTCTGTTTAATTGAATGGTCTGGTCTGGTCTGTTTACCTGAATGTCCTCATCTGCTTCACCTCTCAGCCTCACAGAGCAGGAGCTGAGAGACGTTCTCTCTCTCTCTCTCTCTCTCTCTCTCTCTCTCTCTCTCTCTCTCTCTCTCTCTCTGTCTGTCTGTCTGTCTGTCTGTCTGTCTGTCTCTCTCTCTCTCTCTCTCTCTCTCTCTCTCTCTCCCTCTCTCCCTCTCTCCCTCTCTCCCTCTCTCCCTCCCTCCCTCCGTGGGTTGCAGGCAGATATGTGTGTGTTTTACCAACTCAGTTCCTTTTCTGTGACACTGTCTCTCCTAGTGCTGGCCTTGTTCTCTCTTCAACCTGCTGTCTTTTCTAAACAGGACAACAACAACAACAACCTCTGTGTGCTTTCATAGATGTACTCTGATCTGAGCTCTTGTCATACTTGGAATCTGCAGAAAGAGACAGTATAACCTTATATACAGTATACTTGCTACTACTACCAGCTTAAGATACAGAGACATTACTCCTTCCAGATGATTATATCCCTAATAAAGTATCATGACGTATGATGGTGTCCATGATAATATCAATAATTATATCATTATAAAAACCTAAAACCACTTTTGTACGCCTCTTCATCATGATTGCTTAAAAGGTAGTTGTGTGTGTATCTAGTGGCCTGTGCAAAAACTCTTCCACTGAGACATGTGACCTGCTGCACCTCTCAATGGAACGGGCTCCACCCTCCGGTTGTTCTGACCTCAGCGCGAGGGAGGGAGGGAACAGGGAGAGGATGAGAGAGCACAGGAGCTAGAAAGACAGAGAGACAGAGAGAGAGCGACAGAGAGAGAGGGGAAGAGAGAGAAGCTTGTGCCTCTGATGGCATTGTGTTCCTCTCCACCCGCGGCCGCACCGCAAAGCCCGGGCCGCTTAACCGCGCTTCCTCCTCACCGAGCGAAGCTCGCCGCCTCGCCGCTCCTACCTCTCCGCTTCCTCCCCCTCCTCTCAGCTCCTTAGGAGCTCTCCTCCCTCTTCCTCCCTCACCTCACCTCTCCTCTTCCTCCATCTCCTCTCCTCTTCCTCCCTCTCCTCTCCTCTTCCTCCTTCTCCTCTCCTCTTCCTCTCTCTCGCTGAAGTTCCAGCATGTTGCTTCTAAGTTCCGGGGTTCCGGGCAGGCTTCCAGACAGTTGATAGCTATTGATCTGTTTGAGTAACCTGCTGGGTGGCTGTAGATTATATTGTCTTGAGTTAGTCTGTCCATTATCCCATCAGATTATTCCTGTCACCAGGGAGACCCAACATGATGATGTCATACAGGTTTACAATATAGGGTTTACAGAGCCCCATGTCTTAGATCATAGTTCTGATTTGTTAAACCTTGGACTTTTATGAATAGTGGGATTAGTGGCACATATTCACAAAGCAGAGTAGGAGTGCTGACTGACCTAGGATCAGTTTTGCCTTTTGGCACTTTAAATCAAATCAAATCAAATTTTATTGGTCACATGCGCCGAATACAACAGGTGCAGACATTACAGTGAAATGCTTACTTACAGCCCTTAACCAACAGTGCATTTATTTTAAACAAAAAAAGTAAGAATAAAACAACAACAAAAAAGTGTTGAGAAAAAAAGAGCAGAAGTAAAATAAAGTGACAGTAGGGAGGCTATATATACAATAAAATAAGGTGACAGTAGGGAGGCTATATATACAGGGGGGTACCGTTGCATAGTCAATGTGCGGGGGCACCGGCTAGTTGAGGTAGTTGAGGTAATATGTACATGTGGGTAGAGTTAAAGTGACTATGCATAAATACTTAACAGAGTAGCAGCAGCGTAAAAAGGATGGGGTGGGGGGGCAGTGCAAATAGTCCGGGTAGCCATGATTAGCTGTTCAGGAGTCTTATGGCTTGGGGGTAGAAGCTGTTGAGAAGTCTTTTGGACCTAGACTTGGCACTCCGGTACCGCTTGCCGTGCGGTAGCAGAGAGAACAGTCTATGACTAGGGTGACTGGAGTCTTTGACAATTTTGAGGGCCTTCCTCTGACACCGCCTGGTATAGAGGTCCTGGATGGCAGGGAGCTTTGCCCCAGTGATGTACTGGGCCGTACGCACTACCCTCTGTAGTGCCTTGCGGTCAGAGGCCAAGCAGTTGCCATACCAGGCGGTGATGCAACCAGTCAGGATGCTCTCGATGGTGCAGCTGTAGAATATTTTGAGGATCTGAGGACCCATGCCAAATCTTTTTAGTCTCCTGAGGGGGAATAGGCTTTGTCGTGCCCTCTTCACGACTGTCTTGGTGTGTTTGGACCATGATAGTTCGTTGGTGATGTGGACACCAAGGAACTTGAAGCTCTCAACCTGTTCCACTACAGCCCCGTCGATGAGAATGGGGGCGTGCTCAGTCCTCTTTTTTTTCCTGTAGTCCACAATCATCTCCTTTGTCTTGGTCACGTTGAGGGAGAGGTTGTTGACCTGGCACCACACGGCCAGATCTCTGACCTCCTCCCTATAGGCTGTCTCATCGTTGTCGGTGATCAGGCCTACCACTGTTGTGTCGTCGGCAAACTTAATGATGGTGTTGGAGTCGTGCCTGGCCATGCAGTCATGGGTGAACAGAGAGTACAGGAGGGGACTGAGCACGCACCCCTGAGGGGCCCCCGTGTTGAGGATCAGTGTGGCAGATGTGTTGTTACCTACCCTTACCACCTGGGGGCGGCCCGTCAGGAAGTCCAGGATCCAGTTGCAGAGGGAGGTGTTTAGTCCCAGGATCCTTAGCTTAGTGATGAGCTTAGAGGGCACTATGGTGTTGAATGCTGAGCTGTAGTCAATGAATACCATTCTCACGTAGGTGTTCCTCTTGTCCAGGTGGGAAAGGGCAGTGTGGAGTGCGATAGAGATTGCATCATCTGTGGATCTGTTGGGGCGGTATGCAAATTGGAGTGGGTCTAGGGTTTCTGGGATTATGCTGTTGATGTGAGCCATGACCAGTCTTTCAAAGCACTTCATGGCTACAGACGTCAGTGCTACGGGTCGGTAGTCATTTAGGCAGGTTATCTTAGAGTTCTTGGGCACGGGGACTATGGTGGTCTGCTTGAAACATGTTGGTATTACAGACTCAGTCAGGGACATGTTGAAAATGTCAGTGAAGACACTTGCCAGTTGGTCAGCACATGCTCGGAGTACACGTCCTGGTAATCCGTCTGGCCCTGCGGCCTTGTGAATGTTGACCTGCTTAAAAGTCTTACTCACATCGGCTACGGAGAGCGTGATCACATAGTCGTCCGGAACAGCTGGTGCTCTCATGCATGCTTCAGTGTTGCTTGCCTCGAAGCGAGCATAGAAGTGGTTTAGCTCGTCTGGTAGGCTTGTGTCACTGGGCAGCTCGCGGCTGTGCTTCCCTTTGTAGTCTGTAATAGTTTTCAAGCCCTGCCACATCCGACGAGCGTCAGAGCCAGTGTAGTATGATTCAATCTTAGACCTGTATTGACTCTTTGCCTGTTTGATGGTTCGTCGGAGGTCATAGCGGGATTTCTTATAAGCGTCCGGGTTAGAGTCCCGTTCCTTGAAAGCGGCAGCTCTACCCTTTAGCTCAGTGCGGATGTTTCCTGTAATCCATGGCTTCTGGTTGGGGTATGTACGTACGGTCACTGTGGGGACGACATCATCGATGCACTTATTGATGAAGCCAGTGACTGATGTGGTGTACTCCTCAATGCTGTCTGAAGAATCCCGGAACATGTTCCAGTCTGTGCTAGCAAAACAGTCCTGTAGCTTAGCATCTGCGTCATCTGACCACTTTTTTATTAGCCGAATCACTGGTGCTTCCTGCTTCAGTTTTTGCTTATAAGCAGGAATCAGGAGGATAGAGTTATGGTCAGATTTGCCAAATGGAGGGCGAGGGAGAGCTTTGTATGCGTCTCTGTGTGTGGAGTAAAGGTGGTCTAGAGTTTTTTCCCCTCTGGTTGCACATTTAACATGCTGGTAGAAATGAGGTAGAACGGATTTAAGTTTCCCTGCATTAAAGTCCCCGGCTACTAGGAGCGCTGCATCTGGATGAGCGTTTTCCTGTTGATTAATGGCCTTGTACAACTCATTCAGTGCAATCTTAATGCCAGCATTGGTTTGTGGTGGTAAATAGACAGCTATGAAAAATATAGATGAAAACTCTCTTGGTAAATAGTGTGGTCTACAGCTTATCATAAGATACTCTACCTCAGGCGAGCAAAACCTTGAGACTTCCTTAGTATTTGATTTTGTGCACCAGCTGTTGTTTACAAATATACACAGACCGCCGCCCCTCGTCTTACCGGAGTCTGCCGTTCTGTCCTGCCGATGTAGCGTATAGCCTGCTAGCTGAATGTTGTCATTGTTGTCGTTCAGCCACGACTCCGTGAAACATAAGATATTACAGTTTTTAATGTCCCGTTGGTAGGATAACCGTAATCTTAAATCGTCCATTTTATTCTCAAAAGCTTGAACGTTGGCTAATAGGATTGATGGGAGAGGCAGTTTACTCGTTCGCCGTCGGATCCTTACAAGGCACCCGGATCTGCGTCCACGATATCTCCGTCTCTTCCTCACGCGAATGACGGGGATCTGGGCCTTGTCGGGAGTCTGTAGAATATCCTTCGCGAACGCCTCGTTGAAGAAAAAGTCTTCGTCCAATACCAGGTGAGTAATCGCTGTCCTGATATCCAGAAGCTCTCTTTGGTTATAAGAGACGATGGCAGAAACATTATGTACAAAATAAATTACAAATAACGCGGAAAAACACACATAATAGTACAATTGGTTAGAGGGCTGTAAAACGGCAGCCATCTTCTTCCGGCGCTGTCTCATAACATGTTTCTAAAGGCTTCTACAGACATTGTTCAGGCGGGCGACCGACCGACCGACCAACAGACCAACAGACCGACCGACCGACCGACCGACCAACTGACCGACAGATACTGGCCTGTATAGAGGATAATGGGTGATAATGACACTGAGTATCAGATTACAACACTGATGCTGTTGGGGAGACAACCTGGCTGCACAAACACACACACACACACACACACACACACAGAAGGACAACCAAAGGCAGCAGGGGTAAATAGGTTGGGTCCATACATGGCCGTTTTTTTATCTATAACGATCACACCCTGACATAACGGTTCCATACTCGCAAACACAAGCAACCATTTAAATTTAAACAGGTTCTCTGTCACAAAATGTGTATCAGCCAATTAACATTGTCAATTTATTTGCATGTGACAGAACTCTAAATTGTAGCTGGTCCCATCAGATAACATGGCACATTTTAGCCCTATGCTAACCTCACCAGTTGGCACTGATTATATCCTGGCACAAGTTCTGCATCAGCCAATTAAAATAGTTAATGTGGTTGGACGTGTTCCAACACTTGTTCATGGAAGCGTCCTTAACATATAGATGTAGGATCCCATCTATTGCCTTCACCACAGCAGCCATACTATCAGACGGTGATACCTACTACCTGATACTCCAAGCCAAACCCTACAGAGTCAACCCCTCCGGATCCTTCATCTGCAGCCCTTGGCTTCATCCGGTCCAATCTCATTTCCCCACTGAAACCTCATTCTTACATACATTCCATTTCCTCAATAAATATTCTAAACCCATTTCATGACTGGTCCTTAAATATGTGACACGGATATAAACAAAAATATGGGATTTTGTCATAAACTATATCCAAAAGTATGTTTACACCCCTTAAAATTAACGACTCTGCTATTTCAGCCATAACTGTTGCTGACAGGTGTATAAAATCGAGCACACAGCCATGCAATCTCCACAAACAAACATTGGCAGTAGAATGGCCTTACTGAAGAGCTCTGACTTTCAACGTGGCTCTGTCATAGAATGCCACCTTTTCAACAAGTCAGTTAATCAAATTTCTGCCCTGCTAAATCTGCCCCGGTCAACTGTAAGTGCTGTTATTGTGACGTGGAAACGTCTAGGAGCAACAACGGCTCAGCCGCGAAGTGGTAGGCCACACAAGCTCACAGAACGGGACTGCCGCGTGCTGAAGCGCGTAGCGCGTAAAAATTGTCTATCCTCAGTTGCAACACTCACTACCGAGTTCCAAACTGCCTCTGGAAGCAACATCAGCACAATAACTTTTCGTTGGGAGCTTCATGAAATGGGTTTCCATGGCCGAGCAGCCGCACACAAGCCTAAGATCACCATGCACAATGCCAAGCGTCGGCTGGAGTGGTGTAAAGCTCGCCGCCATTGGACTCTGGAGCAGTGGAAACGTGTTCTCTGGAGTGATGAATCACGCTTCACCATCTGGCAGTCCGACAGACAAATCTGGGTTTGGCGGATGCCAGGAGAACGCTACATGCCCCAATGCATAGTGCCAACTGTAAAGTTTGGTGGAGGAGGAGTAATGGTCTGGGGCTGTTTTTCATGGTTCGGGCTAGGCCCCTTAGTTCCAGTGAAGGGAAATCTTAATGCTACAGCATACAATGACATTCTAGACGATTCTGTGCGTCCAACTTTGTGGCAACAGTTTGGGGAAGGCCCTTTCCTGTTTCAGCACGACAATGCCCCAACGCACAAAGTGAGGTCCATAAAGAAAGGGTTTGTCGAGATCGGTGTGGAAGAACTTGACTGGCCTGCACAGAGGCCTGACCTCAACCCCATGGAACACCTTTGGGATGAATTGGAATGCCGACTGTGAGCCAGGCCTAATCGCCCAACATCAGTGCCCAACCTCACTAATGCTCTTGTGGCTGAATGGAAGCAAGTCCCCGCAGCAATGTTCCAACATCTAGTGGAAAGCCTTCCCAGAAGAGTGGAGGCTGTTATAGCAGCAAAGGGGGGACCAACTCCATATTAATTAGTAGTAGCTAGTAGCCTGGTCAAGGATGCATCAATGCAATATTAACACATTACATTTTGTTAAAGACCAACGGAACAAAAGTAAACCTTAAATTTGTAGGTTTAAAATATCCCTCTGGTTGTCAGGGTTGACCTATCCACGAGAGGGATATAAAGGCTAAGATCTCTGATAGGCTGAAGAACATGTTCCAGGATATAACCAGTACCACATATTGAGGTTAGCGTAAGGCTAACGTGTGCCATGTTATCAGACGGGACCAGCTACAATTTAGCGTTCTATCAAGTGGAAGTAAATTGATGATTTGAATTGGCTGATATGTATTTTGTGCCTGAGAACCTGTTTATGTTCGCAGGTATGGACCTGTTATGTCAGGGTGGGATCATTAGAGCTAAAAGTCCTGACATGCTATCTACCTGACCTTTGTGTGTGTGTGTGTTCCAATCATATTTAGTCTTGATATCCCCAGTGATAATATCTAATATCTAATAACTGGTACATGAAGGAAACATCCTGTCTTTAGGGACAGACACAGGATGCATTAACGGTCTATCACTCATCACCCATCACAGGCAACATACATGACTTCAACCTAGATAACGGATTTAAAGTGGAACTGACAGCGTTTTAACCTACTTTTCAGATATGAAACAAACAGACCATCACAATATCAGTCAAAGATATCAAATTCCCAGTTTATGCTACAAAACCAACTTCATTAGAGGTTTTAAATATAGGTTATATTTGACTCAACATTCCATGACGTACACTAAGGCATTGTTGGCAGAATAGATGGATGCCGTTCAATGTATGATTCATATAATTCACCTATACATTTCTTGGTAGTCCAAAAAATATTGCTATCAGGTTGTAAATCACATCTGGCCTGGTACATTGTTTGCTGCCTCCATTCGGGATGCACTGTTTCCGTTTCAATGACTCAATATTCTGGACAAATACGGACAAATAGAACTAACGTTGGGAATGTCAATACAATCAAACTAGCAAGGGCAATGATCACAGGTCAGTCATAAGGTGGCTAATAGGCTAGCATAGCTGCTAGGAGGACGTCAGGCCATTGGAGGAGTAGGTGAGTGAGTGACTTTTTCCCCTCGTATCGTTTTTCGGTGGTTACACAGCTAGAGATGCATGTGTCATTTGGTTAGTTAGCAAGAAATGTGACTCACTTTGCTAGCTAGCTAGCTAAACTGAACGACTGTTGTGCAGTTAGCATATCTCTTGCATTCGTAAATTCACTCTGGCTATCTACCCCGATTCCAGACTCTCTGGTCTGAGTGTGACTACCAGAGAGCAGAACAACCGATGAACCCGCTGAATATGGCCGCTGTCAGTAAACGTAGGCAATAACAGTAATAGTTAGTCAAGAACATTCTAGATAACATGTAAACAGCCTCACCAGCTCTGCTAGGGCGAGTAAAATGGTCAGAGTGAGGTGTTCTATCATTTGTGTCTGGAAGTAGCTAGTTAGCAAGCTAGCCAACTCTAGCCAGTTAGCTTGGGTGCTTGGTTGGGACAACTCATGCATTGGCAGGCCAGCTGCAGAAGGACGAGCAGGCCACTCCCCATCGTTTATCAGGCCACTCCCCATCGTTTATCAGGCCACTCCCCATCGTTTATCAGGCCACTCCCCATCGTTTATCAGGCCACTCCCCATCGTTTATCAGGCCACTCCCCATCGTTTATCAGGCCACTCCCCACCGTTTATCAGGCCACTCCCCATCATTTATCAGGCCACTCCCCATCGTTTATCAGGCCACTCCCCATCATTTATCAGGCCACTCCCCACCGTTTATCAGGCCACTCCCCATCATTTATCAGGCCACTCCCCATCGTTTATCAGCGTTTATCAGGCAACTCCCCCACCGTTTATCAGGCCACTCCCCATCGTTTATCAGGCCACTCCCCATCGTTTATCAGTGCAATTTCGACGGTTTCTTCGTTCCTTCGTTAGATTTGAGCTCATTTTCCTCTGGCTAGTTGTTGATCTTGTTGTTGCTGATGTGCATATAGGGAAAGATAGACTACTTTTTTCATGGTTGTTTGATGAATAGGACTGTAAGAGGACTCCTGTGGTATTTAGCTACATATTTGCAGAAATCCATTCAGGTGTATTTCGTGGCTTTTGGCGAATGTGTTCTAATGATCTAAAGTCAAGCTGTTGCTACAGCCTGTAAGCACACAGTCCAGTTCACAGTGGATGATGGCTTGTTTGCATAAAGGCCTACTGTAGCTCTGATTGGCTATGGCTCACCGGTCTGCGTAGACTCCGGTCTTGGACGAGACAGATGTTTTTATTAGGTTTTATTTACTGCAGTGTCTATTAACTGTCCAAACACACAGCCGCTTTCCCACTCTATATTGCTATAGAATTTTCACAAATGCCTTAGTATACGTAAATATAAATAAAAGTTTGATATTCTTCCTGGGGGTGTATATGAACAGATTTTTGCTAAAATGCTGTCAGTTCCACTTTAAATTAAATATACATTTAGGAGATCAAGCCTAAACTAAAACATGTGTAGAATGTAGAACTAGAGGTGTAGTGATGAAATACAGTGAAGGTAATGGTCTAACATCTCTCACCAGGTATAGTGTCTAGTCATCTACGGGCGGCAGGTAGCTTAGTGGCTAAGAGCGTTGTGCCAGTAACCGAAAGGTCGCTGGTTCTAATCCCCGAGCTGACTAGGTGAAAAATCTGTCAATGTGCCCTTGAGCAAGGCACTTAACCCTAATTGCTCTGGATAAGAGTGTCTGCTAAATGACCAATTAATTTATCTCATTGTGAACCAGAGACATACAGAAATAGGATCTTAATTTGATCACCCTGTTGCAGGAGAACTTTCCTGCAATGCAGGATATTTTAAACGTGTAGTGTATTTGAGGTTTAAAAAGGCTTCTGAAGTTTGTAACTTCATTTCAGACTACATTTTCCCTCATGAAAAATGTATGAACCCCTGCAAAAATGTCCATTAATTATAATCCACATTCCTGTTGCTGCAGGATTCTGTTCATGCTGTAGCAAACTGGCTCAAATTAAGATCTCACATTTGTATACAGCTCTGATATGAACTCCTGTACCAGCTCATCTCATGTCTCATCAGGTCCATGAATAAATCATAGGTCTCCTTCCTCAGAGGTAGGTGTCTGTCTGTCTGTCTGTCTGTCTGTCCTTTGTATGTCCTGTCTGTCTGTCTGTCTGTCTGTCTGTCTGTCTGTCTGTCTGTCCTGTCTGTCTGTCTGCCGGTCTGTCTGTCTTGCTGTCTGTGTCTGTCTGCCTGTCTGTCTCTGTCCTGTCTGTCTGTCTGTCTGTCGTCGTGTCGTCTGTCCTGTGCTGTCCTGCTGTCTGTCTGTCCTGTCCTGTCTGCCTGCCTGCTGCTGTCTGTCTGCTGCCCTGCCTGCCTGCCTGCCTGCCTGCCTGCCTGCCTGCCTGCCTGCCTGCCTGCCTGCCTGCCTGCCTGCCTGCCTGCCTGCCTGCCTGCCTGCCTGCCTGCCTGCCTGCCTGCCTGCCTGCCTGCCTGCCTGCCTAGTGTGGTCCAGACTACCATGTGGAAGCAAAGAGAGCTGCTGAGTGATCAGAAACAAGTTCTACTTCTCTGGCTGACCTCTGGCTGACCTCTGGCTGACCTCTGGCATGCAGTGACATTTCCCTCTCACTCTGTCTGCTGGGATCTCCTGTTTGGTAGACTGCTTGTTGCAGGAGGCCAGTGGGCAGAGCTGGGAGGATCAGACTGCTTGTTGCAGGAGGCCAGTGGGCAGAGCTGGGAGGATCAGACTGCTTGTTGCAGGAGGCCAGTGGGCAGAGCTGGGAGGATCAGACTGCTTGTTGCAGGAGGCCAGTGGGCAGAGCTGGGAGGATCAGACTGCTTTGCTGGAGGCAGGGTCACAGCTGGGG
>LR778276.1:47013859-47026359 GCA_902810595.1 Coregonus sp. 'balchen'
AGACCCCCGCCCCGGTCCGCCATCTGTCAGGTGATACCCCTTGCCCGGGCTGCCCCCTTTTGCCCGGGGCTGCCCTTTGCGGTGCTGCCCCTGAGTCCTGCCGCCCTTAGCCCGGTGCCGCCCCGTAGTCCGGTACTGCCCCTTAGTCCGGTGCTGCCCCTTAGTCCGGTGCTGCCCTTTAGCCCGGTGCTGCCCCTTAGTCCGGTGGCTGCCCCTGAGTCCGGTGCCGCCCCTTAGCCCGGTGCTGCCCCGTAGTCCGGTACTGCCCCTTAGCCCCGGTTGCTGCCCCTTAGTTCTGTACTGCCCTTTAGTCCGGTACTGCCCCGTAGTCCGTTGCTGCCCCCTTGTCCCGGTGCTGCCCCTTATCCCGGTGCTGCCCCTTATCCCGGTGCTGCCCCTTAGGCCGATGCTGCCCCTTAGTCCGGGGTTGCCCCTTAGTCCAGGTGGGGTTAGGTGGAGGGTGGTCATTGGGAGGAGGCTACCAAAAGCAGGTTGTGACTGTGGTGGGGTGGGGATCACGACCGGGGCCAGAGCCGCCACCATGGACAGACGCCCACCCAGACCCTCCCCTAGTCCTGATGTTGGTGCGCCCGGAGTTCGCACCTTTAGGGGGGGGTACTGTAACACTCTGGCTCTATGGACGTTTATATTGAGCCAGGGTTGTTCATTTTCTTGTGTTTGGGTGTATTTCATTTGGTGGTGTGTGGTATGGGTGAGTTTCATTTTGTTTGTGTCATGTGGTGATTGGTCGATGACTCCCAATCGGAGGTAACGAGTGTCAGCTGTCGGCTCGTTATCTCTGATTGGGAGCCATATATATTCTGTGTGTTTTCACCTTTGTTTTGTGGGTTATTGTTTCTGTGTTGTTGTTAGTGTGTTTCAGTATAGAACTTCACGTATCGTCTTTTGTTGTTTTTCGTGGTTTCTTTGGATTAATAAAGTCATCATGTTCACTCGCAACGCTGCGCATTGGTCCAATCCTTCAGACGATCGTGACAAGTATAGAGGTGACAGTATGTTATAATAGAGGTGACAGTCTGTTAGTATAGAGGTGACAGTATGTTATAATAGAGGTGACAGTCTGTTATTATAGAGGTGACAGTCTGTTATTATAGAGGTGACAGTCTGTTAGTATAGAGGTGAGAGTCTGTTAGTATAGAGGTGACAGTCTGTTAGTATAGAGGTGACAGTATGTTAGTATAGAGGTGACAGTCTGTTAGTATAGAGGTGACAGTGTGTTAGTATAGAGGTGACATTATAGAGGTGACAGTCTGTTAGTATAGAGGTGACATTCTGTTAGTATAGAGGTGACAGTCTGTTAGTATAGAGGTGACAGTGTGTTAGTATAGAGGTGACAGTATAGAGGTGACAGTGTGTTATTATAGAGATGACAGTCTGTTATTGTAGAGGTGACAGTCTGTTAGTATAGAGGTGACAGTCTGTTAGTATAGAGGTGACAGTATTTTATTATAGAGGTGACAGTCTGTTATTATAGAGGTGAGAGTCTGTTAGTATAGAGGTGAGAGTCTGTTAGTATAGAGGTGACAGTCTGTTAGTATAGAGGTGACAGTCTGTTAGTATAGAGGTGACAGTCTGTTAGTATAGAGGTGACAGTCTGTTAGTATAGAGGTGACATTATGTTAGTATAGAGGTGACATTATGTTAGTATAGAGGTGACAGTATAGAGGTGACAGTCTGTTAGTATAGAGGTGACAGTCTGTTATTATAGAGGTGACAGTATGTTAGTATAGAGGTGACAGTCTTATTATAGAGGTGACAGTCTGTTAGTATAGAGGTGACAGTCTGTTATAATAGAGGTGACAGTATGTTATTATAGAGGTGACAGTCTGTTATTATAGAGGTGATAGTCTGTTATTATAGAGGTGACAGTCATATTGTAGAGGTGACAGTATGTTAGAATAGAGGTGATAGTCTGTTATTATAGAGGTGACAGTCTGTTAGTATAGAGGTGACAGTCTTATTATGGAGGTGACAGTATGTTAGTATAGAGGTGACAGTCTTATTATAGAGGTGACAGAATGTTAGTATAGAGGTGACGGTATGTTAATATAGAGGTGAGAGTCTGTTGTAATAGAGGTGACAGTCTGTTAGTATAGAGGTGACAGTATGTTAGTATAGAGGTGACAGTCTGTTATTATAGAGGTGACAGTCTTAATATAGAGGTGACAGTCTGTTATTATAGAGGTGACAGTATGTTAGTATAGAGGTGACAGTCTTATTATAGAGGTGACATGTTAGTATAGAGGTGACAGTCTGTTATAATAGAGGTGACAGTATGTTATTATAGAGGTGACAGTCTGTTATTATAGAGGTGATAGTCTGTTATTATAGAGGTGACAGTCATATTGTAGAGGTGACAGTATGTTAGAATAGAGGTGATAGTCTGTTATTATAGAGGTGACAGTCTGTTAGTATAGAGGTGACAGTCTTATTATGGAGGTGACAGTATGTTAGTATAGAGGTGACAGTCTTATTATAGAGGTGACAGAATGTTAGTATAGAGGTGACGGTATGTTAATATAGAGGTGAGAGTCTGTTGTAATAGAGGTGAGAGTCTGTTGTAATAGAGGTGACAGTCTGTTAGTATAGAGGTGACAGTATGTTATTATAGAGGTGACATCTTAATATAGAGGTGACAGTCTGTTATTATAGAGGTGACAGTATGTTAGTATAGAGGTGACAGTCTTATTATAGAGGTGACAGAATGTTAGTATAGAGGTGACGGTATGTTAATATAGAGGTGACAGTCTGTTGTAATAGAGGTGACAGTCTGTTAGTATAGAGGTGACAGTATGTTAGTATAGAGGTGACAGTCTGTTAGTATAGAGGTGACAGTCTGTTAGTATAGAGGTGACAGTCTGTTAGTATAGAGGTGACAGTATGTTAGTATAGAGGTGACAGTCTGTTAGTATAGAGGTGACAGTCTGTTAGTATAGAGGTGACATTCTGTTAGTTGAGAGGTGATAGTCTGTTATTATAGAGGTGACAGTCTGTTATTATAGAGGTGACAGTATAGAGGTGACAGTGTGTTAGTATAGAGGTGACAGTCTGTTAGTATAGAGGTGACAGTATAGAGGTGACAGTGTGTTAGTATAGAGGTGACAGTCTGTTAGTATAGAGGTGACAGTATAGAGGTGACAGTGTGTTAGTATAGAGGTGACAGTCTGTTATTATAGAGGTGACAGTATATTAGTAAAGAAGTGACAGTGTGTTAGTAAAGAGGTGACAGTGTGTTAGTATAGAGGTGACAGTCTGTTATTATAGAGGTGACAGTATATTAGTAAAGAGGTGACAGTGTGTTAGTATAGAGGTGACAGTATAGAGGTGACAGTGTGTTAGTATAGAGGTGACAGTCTGTTATTATAGAGGTGACAGTCTTATTATAGAAGTGAAAGTATGTTAGTATAGAGGTGACAGTGTGTTAGTATAGAGGTGACAGTATAGAGGTGACAGTGTGTTAGTATAGAGGTGACCGTCTGTTATTATAGAGGTGACAGTATATTAGCAAAGAGGTGACAGTGTGTTAGTATAGAGGTGACAGTATAGAGGTGACAGTGTGTTAGTATAGAGGTGACAGTCTGTTATTATAGAGGTGACAGTATATTAGTAAAGAGGTGACAGTGTGTTAGTATAGAGGTGAAAGTATAGAGGTGACAGTGTGTTAGTATAGAGGTGACAGTCTGTTATTATAGAGGTGACAGTATGTTAGTATAGAGGTGACAGTCTGTTAGTATAGAGGTGACAGTCTTATTATAGAGGTGACAGTATGTTAGTATAGAGGTGACAGTGTGTTAGTATAGAGGTGAAAGTCTGTTATTATAGAGGTGACAGTCTGTTATTATAGAGACGACAGTCTGTTATTATAGAGGTGACAGTATAGAGATGACAGTGTGTTAGTATAGAGTTGACAGTGTGTTCGTATAGAGGTGACATTATAGAGGTGACAGTGTGTTAGTATAGAGGTGACAGTGTGTTAGTATAGAGGTGACAGTGTGTTATTATAGAGGTGACAGTATAGAGGTGACAGTGTGTTATTATAGAGGTGACAGAATGTTAGTATAGAGGTGACAGTATGTTATTATAGAGGTAACAGTGTAGAGGTGACAGTGTGTTAGTAAAGAGGTGACAGTATAGAGGTGACAGTGTGTTAGTAAAGATATGACAGTGTGTTATTATATAGGTGACAGTGTGTTAGTATAGAGGTGACAGTATAGAGGTGACAGTCTGTTATTATCGAGGTGACAGTGTGTTAGTATAGAGGTGACAGTCTGTTATTATAGAGGTGACAGTCTGTTATTATAGAGGTGACAGTCTGTTAGTATAGAGGTACTTGTGTTATTATAGAGGTGACAGTCTGTTAGTATAGAGGTGACTTGTGTTATTATAGAGGTGACAGTCTGTTATTATAGAGGTGACAGTCTGTTAGTATAGAGGTGACAGCCTGTTAGTATAGAGGTGACAGTCTGTTATTATAGAGGTGACAGTCTGTTATTATAGAGGTGACAGTCTGTTAGTATAGAGGTGACTTGTGTTATTATAGAGGTGACAGTCTGTTATTATAGAGGTGACAGTCTGTTAGTATAGAGGTGACTTGTGTTATTATAGAGGTGACAGTCTGTTATTATAGAGGTGACAGTCTGTTAGTATAGAGGTGACTTGTGTTATTATAGAGGTGACAGTCTGTTATTATAGAGGTGACAGTCTGTTAGTATAGAGGTGACTTGTGTTATTATAGAGGTGACAGTCTGTTATTATAGAGGTGACAGTCTGTTAGCGTAGAGGTGACTTGTGTTATTATAGAGGTGATAGTCTGTTATTATAGAGGTGACAGTCTGTTAGTATAGAGGTGACTTGTGTTATTATAGAGGTGACAGTCTGTTAGTATAGAGGTGACTTGTGTTATTATAGAGGTGACAGTGTGTTAGTATAAAGGTGACAGTGTGTTAGTATACAGGTGACATTATAGATTTACATTTACATTTTAGATCATAGATGTGACAGTGTGTTATTATAGAGGTGACAGTCTGTTAATATAGAGGTGACAGTATGTTATTATAGAGGTGACAGTCTGTTAATATAGAGGTGACAGTCTGTTAGTATAGAGGTGACAGTATGTTATTATAGAGTTGACAGTATAGTGGTGACAGTGTGTTAGTATAGAGGTGACAGTATAGATTTGACAGTTTAGAGGTATTAATATAGAGGTGACAGTATGGAGTTGACAGTATAGAGGTGACAGTGTGTTAGTATAGAGGTGACAGTATAGAGGTGACAGTGTAGAAGTGTTATTATAGAGGTGTTTGTATGGAAGTGATTTTATAGAGGTGACAGTTTAAAGTCGAAAGTATGGACAGTATAGAGGTGACAGTATAGAGGTGACAGTATAGAGGTGACAGTTTAGAGGTGACAGTATAGAGGTGACAGTATAGATGTGACAGTGTGTTAGTATAGATGTGACAGTATATAGGTGTTAGTATAGAGGTGACAGTATAGAGGTGACAGTATAGAGGTGACAGTATAGAGGTGACAGTATATAGTTGTTAGTATAGAGGTGACAGTGTAGAGGTTACAATGTAGAGGTTACAGTGTCTTAGTATAGAGGTGACAGTATAGAGGTGACAGTGTAGAGGTGACAGTATATAGGTGTTAGTATAGAGGTGACAGTGTAGAGGTGACAGTATATAGGTGTTAGTATAGAGGTGACAGTGTAGAGGTTACAGTGTCTTAGTATAGAGGTGACAGTATAGAGGTGACAGTGTAGAGGTTACAGTGTCTTAGTATAGAGGTGACAGTATAGAGGTGACAGTGTAGAGGTTACAGTTGTCTTAGTATAGAGGTGACAGTATAGAGGTGACAGTGTAGAGGTTACAGTGTCTTAGTATAGAGGTGACAGTATAGAGGTGACAGTGTAGAGGTTACAGTGTCTTAGTATAGAGGTGACAGTATAGAGGTGACAGTATAGAGGTGACAGTGTCTTAGTATAGTGGTGACAGTATAGAGGTTACAGTGTCTTAGTATAGAGGTGACAGTATAGAGGTGACAGTGTAGAGGTTACAGTGTCTTAGTATAGAGGTGACAGTATAGAGGTGACAGTATAGAGGTGACAGTGTCTTAGTATAGAGGTGACAGTATAGAGGTTACAGTGTCTTAGTATAGAGGTGACAGGTTAGAGGTGACAGTGTAGAGGTTACAGTGTCTTAGTATAGAGGTGACAGTATAGAGGTGACAGTGTAGAGGTTACAGTGTCTTAGTATAGAGGTGACAGTATAGAGGTGACAGTGTAGAGGTTACAGTGTCTTAGTATAGAGGTGACAGTATAGAGGTGACAGTATGGAGGTGACAGTATAGAGGTGACAGTTTAGAGGTGTTAATATAGAGGTGACAGTATAGAGGTGACAGTATAGAGGTGACAGTATAGAGGTGACAGTTTAGAGGTGACAGTATAGAGGTGACAGTATAGATGTGACAGTGTGTTAGTATAGATGTGACAGTATATAGGTGTTAGTATAGAGGTGACAGTATAGAGGTGACAGTATAGAGGTGACAGTATAGAGGTGACAGTATAGAGGTGACAGTATATAGTTGTTAGTATAGAGGTGACAGTGTAGAGGTTACAGTGTAGAGGTTACAGTGTCTTAGTATAGAGGTGACAGTATAGAGGTGACAGTGTAGAGGTTACAGTGTCTTAGTATAGAGGTGACAGTATAGAGGTGACAGTGTAGAGGTTACAGTGTCTTAGTATAGAGGTGACAGTATAGAGGTGACAGTGTAGAGGTTACAGTGTCTTAGTATAGAGGTGACAGTATAGAGGTGACAGTATAGAGGTGACAGTGTCTTAGTATAGAGGTGACAGTATAGAGGTTACAGTGTCTTAGTATAGAGGTGACAGTATAGAGGTGACAGTGTAGATGTTACAGTGTCTTAGTATAGAGGTGACAGTATAGAGGTGACAGTGTAGAGGTTACAGTGTCTTAGTATAGAGGTGACAGTATAGAGGTGACAGTATAGAGGTGACAGTGTAGAGGTTACAGTGTCTTAGTATAGAGGTGACAGTATAGAGGTGACAGTATAGAGGTGACAGTGTCTTAGTATAGAGGTGACAGTATAGAGGTTACAGTGTCTTAGTATAGAGGTGACAGTATAGAGGTGACAGTGTAGAGGTTACAGTGTCTTAGTATAGAGGTGACAGTGTAGAGGTGACAGTGTAGAGGTTACAGTGTCTTAGTATAGAGGTGACATATAGAGGTGACAATGTAGAGGTTACAGTGTCTTAGTATAGAGGTGACAGT
This sequence comes from Coregonus sp. 'balchen', assembly GCA_902810595.1. NCBI lineage: Eukaryota > Metazoa > Chordata > Actinopteri > Salmoniformes > Salmonidae > Coregonus > Coregonus sp. 'balchen'. The sequence continues at coordinate 47,021,170 of LR778276.1, forward strand.
ATAGAGGTGACAGTATAGAGGTGACAGTGTAGAGGTGACAGTGTAGAGGTGACAGTGTAGAGGTTACAGTGTAGAGGTTACAGTGTCTTAGTATAGAGGTGACAGTATAGAGGTGACAGTGTAGAGGTTACAGTGTCTTAGTATAGAGGTGACAGTATAGAGGTGACAGTGTCTTAGTATAGAGGTGACAGTGTAGAGGTTACAGTGTAGAGGTTACAGTGTCTTAGTATAGAGGTGACAGTTTGTCTTTAGCTATGATTTATACCATGTTAATTAGGCTGTATATAGCATCACTAAATCCTGTACAAACATGTTCAGAGAGGGGGAAGAGATGCTAATGAATGTCTCTCTCCGTCTTTCTCTGTCTCTCTGACTCGGTCTTTCTAATCTCTGTCTCTCCCTCTCTGACTGTCTTTGTCTCTCTCTCTCAGACCTTGATGTCTCCAGCTAAATGTAATTTATAATTAATAATAATAAGAAATAATTCAAAGAGACTAAATGATAAATGATTTTCTTTGACAGCAAACATATGGCTTCTTTCATCTGATGAATGTCTGAATTCCTCCCCCAAACTCTCTACTCCCTTCAGCCCCTCTTTCTTCCCTTATTCTTCTTCCTTTCCTCATCCTCCTCTTCTCCTCTCTTTATTTGTTTCCCCTGCTCCCTCCTCACCCCTACTCCCCCTCATGTCCCTCCCCATCTCTCGCCCTCCCCCTCAGTGTATGAGCCAACTATAATCATCAAAGTAGAATTTGAACTTGACCTTTGAACCCTGAGAAAGGAAGGAAGACTCTAGTGAGGACAGTCTATAACAGTGTTGTTGACATCTATCTGAAACTAACTGACATCCCCATGGGAGTCACATCTGACTTCAGCTTATTCACCTCATTTATCATCTAATTTATCATCTCATTTAGAGTCTCTTTGAATTATTTTAAGGACATCAGATAATTAACTGGGGGGTTTTCGATTCATGCTCTGTCTGAATACATGATCTGAATACATGCTACAGTGGGGAAAAAAAGTATTTAGTCAGCCACCAATTGTGCAAGTTCTCCCACTTAAAAAGATGAGAGAGGCCTGTAATTTTCATCATAGGTACACGTCAACTATGACAGACAAATTGAGAAAAATATTTCCAGAAAATCACATTGTAGGATTTTTTATGAATTTATTTGCAAATTATGGTGGAAAATAAGTATTTGGTCACCTACATACAAGCAAGATTTCTGGCTCTCACAGACCTGTAACTTCTTCTTTAAGAGGCTCCTCTGTCCTCCACTCGTTACCTGTATAAATGGCACCTGTTTGAACTTGTTATCAGTATAAAAGACACCTGTCCACAACCTCAAACAGTCACACTCCAAACTCCACTATGGCCAAGACCAAAGAGCTGTCAAAGGACACCAGAAACAAAATTATAGACCTGCACCAGGCTTGGAAGACTGAATCTGCAATAGGTAAGCAGCTTGGTTTGAAGAAATCAACTGTGGGAGCAATTATTAGGAAATGGAAGACATACAAGACCACTGATAATCTCCCTCGATCTGGGGCTCCACGCAAGATCTCACCCCGTGGGGTCAAAATGATCACAAGAACGGTGAGCAAAAATCCCAGAACCACACGGGGGGGACCTAGTGAATGACCTGCAGAGAGCTGGGACCAAAGTAACAAAGCCTACCATCAGTAACACACTACGCCGCCAGGGACTCAAATCCTGCAGTGCCAGACGTGTCCCCCTGCTTAAGCCAGTACATGTCCAGGCCCATCTGAAGTTTGCTAGAGTGCATTTGGATGATCCAGAAGAGGATTGGGAGAATGTCATATGGTCAGATGAAACCAAAATAGAACTTTTTGGTAAAAACTCAACTCGTCGTGTTTGGAGGACAAAGAATGCTGAGTTGCATCCAAAGAAAACCATACCTACTGTGAAGCATGGGGGTGGAAACATCATGCTTTGGGGCTGTTTTTTCTGCAAAGGGACCAGGACGACTGATCCGTGTAAAGGAAAGAATGAATGGGGCCATGTATCGTGAGATTTTGAGTGAAAACCTCCTTCCATCAGCAAGGGCATTGAAGATGAAACGTGGCTGGGTCTTTCATTATGACAATGATCCCAAACACACCGCCCGGGCAACGAAGGAGTGGCTTCGTAAGAAGCATTTCAAGTTCCTGGAGTGGCCTAGCCAGTCTCCAGATCTCAACCCCATAGAAAATCTTTGGAGGGAGTTGAAAGTCCGTGTTGCCCAGCGACAGCTCCAAAACATCACTGCTCTAGAGGAGATCTGCATGGAGGAATGGGCCAAAATACCAGTAACAGTGTGTGAAAACCTTGTGAAGACTTACAGAAAACGTTTGACCTGTGTCATTGCCAACAAAGGGTATATAACAAAGTATTGAAAAACTTTTGTTATTGACCAAATACTTATTTTCCACCATAATTTGCAAATAAATTCATAAAAAATCCTACAATGTGATTTTCTGGATTTTTTTTCTCTCAATTTGTCTGTCATAGTTGACATGTACCTATGATGAAAATTACAGGCCTCTCTCATCTTTTTAAGTGGGAGAACTTGCACCATTGGTGGCTGACTAAATACTTTTTTCCCCCACTGTAACTGACCGACGCATTAAATCAGTTTTTGGTACCGTGACGAAACCCATAGTGGCGTGTCTGGTGGGGTGTGTATGTCTGTGTGCAGTTCAGGGCAAGGCGTGCTGCTCTGTTTTGAGCCAGCTGCAGCTTTGCTAGGTCTTTCCTTGCTGCACCTGAACATATTACTGGACAGTAATCAAGATGGGACACGACCAGAACCTGAACAACTAGCACAGCTGATCTGTGTCAAAAACACATAACATATTTTCATAACAGACATAACCCTCCCCATCTTCACAACAACTTTGTCAAAATGGCTTGACCATGATAACTGACCATCCAATGTTACTCCTAGGAGTTCAGTTTCTTCAACTTGTTCAATGGTCACACCCTTTATGTCAGCCTGGTCTCATAGGCTAGACGTAAGATAATAAACTTAAATCCAGGACACTCAAATTAGTATGATATGTTACATGATATGTTACGTTTGGTAGGTTACATAAGATGATTACTTAAACAAAAGCAGGGTGGTTTGTTGGGACGTATAACGTAAACATCTAGCAACCCAAAGGTTACGAGTTCGAATCTCATCACGGACAACTTCAGAATTGTATCTAATTAGCAACTTTTCAACTACTTACTACTTTATAGCTACTTTCTAACTACTTAGCGTGTTAGCTAACCCTAACCCTAACCCTTTTAGCTAACCTGTCACGCCCTGACTCAGGGGACGCTTAAATGTTGAGTCAGGGTGTGTATGTTCTATGTTGGGTATTTCTATGTTGGTGTTCTATTATGTGTATTTCTATGTTGGCCGGTGTGGTTCCCAATCAGAGGCAGCTGTCGCTCGTTGTCTCTGATTGGGGACCATACTTAGGCAGCCTATTGGCACTAGTGGGTTGTGGGATCTTGTTCCGTGTAAGGTTTGTTTTCTGTACTACCTTGGACTTCACGTTTCGTTTATTGTTTTGTCGTGGTGTTTATTCAGTTAAAATAAACATGTATGCATATCACGCTGCGCCTTGGTTTGACCCGTCATTCAACGAACGTGACAGAAGATCCCACCAAACGAGGACCAAGCAGCGTGCCGAGAAGGAGCAAACGCTTGGGACTCAACAGGAGGTTACGTTAGTATATGTCCTCCTCGGTTGGGGGAGAATTACAGAGGAGGAGGCCCTCCGTTATCGGAGGGCGATGAAGGAGGATGCCCAGGTAGGAGAGGAGAAACAGCGCCAACAGTGCCGACGACGGAGACCCGAGAGGCAACACCAAGAACATTTTTGGGGGGGGCACACAGTGTGGACGACGAGGCAGCAGGAGGCCGTTAAAGGGTTAGGAGAGGAGGCCACCATGTTACGGGGGCTATTGGTTCAGAGGGAGCAGGAGTTATTCGGTCAGAGGGATGCGCTACAGGAGGCTAAAAGGGAGAAGGAAAGTGTAGAGGCACGGCGAGAGGAGCTGGTTAGGCAGCAGAAGGAGCGGGGGTTTATAAAGGGGAACCCAGTCCTGCTCCTCGCACCAAGGAAGTGGTGCGTGTCGCCAGTCCGGTCCGGCCCAGTCCTGCTCCCCTCTGTATGCTGTTTGTGGACTTCACGTTTCGTTTAGTTTGTTGTTTTGTCGCTTGTTTATTCATTCCAAATAAACATGTATGCATATCACGCTGCGCCTTGGTCTGACCCGTCGATGAACGAACGTGACATAACCCTTTCCCCTAACCTTAACCCTTTAACCTAACTCCTAAACTAAACTTTAACCCTAACCCCTAGCCTAGCTAACGTTAGCCACCTAGCTAGAATTCGTAACATATACTATGTTTTTGCAAATTCGTAACATAATGTACGTTTAGCAAATTAATGGGTGTTACAATACAGCTCCAACTATCATCTTATTGTCCAATTATTTTAGCCAATCATCAGTCATCAGAGTCAGTGTAGTGCAAGTTGAGTGCCCTTCTCTACATGCATGCTGAAAGTTAGTAGTGAACTTGTTGTATTTGTTCAAACATAATCCTCTCCATCAGTTCACTAAGAACTGGCAGCTGATTGGTCGGCTGTTAGAGCCAGCAAAGGGTGCTTTACTATTTTTAGGTAGTGGAATTACTTTAGCTTCCTTCCACGCCTGTGGACACACCCTCCTTTAGGCTTTGGTTAAAGACAAATAAACAAATAGGGGTGGCAATACAGTCTTCTACCATTCTCAATAGTTTTCCATCTAGGTTGTCTGTACCTGGTGGCTGATCATTATTGATGGATAACAACCGTTTTTCCACCTCTCCCACACTAACTTCACCAAATTCAAAAACAGCAATACTTCTCTTTCATTGTTAGATCTTCAATACACAAATATGATGGTTCACTGTTCAATGTTGTCATTTCACTTCTGAGTTTTTCCACTGTAATGGTGAAATAGTTACTGAAATGATTGGCAATATTGAAATGGCTTTGTTATAAATGACCCATCAACTTGAACAATGGAGATGAACTATGGTTTTCTAACTAATGGGATTATAATATAATATGGGTAGAGACTCCTGGGTCTCAAACACACTGAAAGGCATTATAGGGTCTGTTAATCTAGAGGTAAAGATCGATTAC
>LR778276.1:47028859-47071995 GCA_902810595.1 Coregonus sp. 'balchen'
ACCAGCCCCAGGATGAAGCCACTAAAAGCCCCAACCAGCCCCATGATGAAGCCACTAAAAGCCCCAACCAGCCCCAGGATGAAGCCACTAACAGCCCCAACCAGCCCCAGGATGAAGCCACTAACAGCCCCAACCAGCCCCAGGATGAAGCCCCAACCAGCCCCAACCAGCCCCAAGATGAAGCCACTAAAAGCCCCAACCAGCCCCAGGATGAAGCCCCAACCAGCCCCAACCAGCCCCAGGCCTTTACATCAGCCCACCCACCTCACCACAGCTCACTGCTTACAGCTTCTCACTTCTGAAATCTTTTTTGATTCTGAATACATCAGAACAGAATGACCTTAATAAGTTATGTGATGGGAGCCAGGATAATAACAGCCCAGTTAGCAGGGATAATAACAGCTTTGTGGGGAGTTAAGACACTGTGGGTGTCTGTGAGCTCATACACTTTAAGGAGGGTTAATGATTCATGACCCTGGGGTGTGTTTTATATCAAACAGACACATACCACCCACCATAGTGTGTGTGTGTGTGTGTGTGTGTGTGTGTGTGTGTGTGTGTGTGTGTGTGTGTGTGTGTGTGTGTGTGTGTACTTACAACACTTTGAGATTGTGTAGACCATGGAGAGCGAGGCCAGAGATGTACCTCAACTGGTTCCCTGAGATACGCCTGGAGAGAGAAAGGGGATGAGAGATAGAGAGATTTATCATTTGTTAATAGTATTTTAAAAAATCGCTTAAGATGTCATTACTTCGACACACAAATTTCCTCAAATATCTCTTCTGTATTTTCTAGCTCCGTTCTTCTCTCCCTCCCGGCCTAGTCTAGTTTTATACATATGAAGGAGAGGAATGAAACAATGTCATCATCATGTTAGAGTCAGGGCAGTAGGCTAATCTATCATCTATTCCTTTCACTGTGGTCACTGTAGGATCCCAACACACAACACACACACAACACACACACACACACACACACACACACACACACACACACACACACACACACACACACACACACAACCACAACACACAACACACAACACACAACACAACACACACAACACACACACACAACACAGACACACAGACAGACACACACAAACACACACACACACACAGACACACACACACAGACACACACACACACACACACAACAAACAACACCACACACACACACAACAACACACAACACACACACACACACAACAGACAACACACACACAGACACACAACACAACACACACAACACACACACACACACAGCACAACACACACACACAGACACACACACACACAACACACAAGACACACACAAACAACAACACCACACACAGACACACAACACACACAGACACACACAGACACACACAGACACACACACCACACACACCACACACAACAGACACACACACACACACACAAACACACACACACACAACACACAGACACACACACACACACCACACAAACAGACACGACACACACACACACACACACACAAACACACACGACACACACACAACACACACACACTCACACAGACACACACACACACACACACACACACACACAGACACACACCACAGACACAGACAGACACACACACACACACACAGACACACACACAAACAGACACACACACACACACACACACACACACACACACACACACACACACACACAGACACACACACAGACACACACACACACACACAGACACACACCTCAGACATCTGATATTCATGTCATGTCAACACGTCTCTGTGTGGTGAACCACCAAAGTCTCCACAGCTGACCAATCACCACTCATTCTTCTGTAAAACTACAACACTGAAACACTGAACCAAAGTCTGAGTCTGGGGGTATAATGTTTCTAAAGTTGGGCGAGGAGTTTTTACCAGAGATGATAGGAGGAACACAAGTCACTCTCCTGTATTCACTTGAAACAGCGTGTGACCACGATCTTACCGGACTGTGACTTGACAAGAAAATAAATCCTGTTGGTAACAACAAGGAACTAGAGTTTTCCATGGTCATTCAACTTTACCTAACCAGAGTTTTACCTGTTCATTAAACTGTCCCTAACCAGAGTTTTACCTGGTCATTAAACTGTCCCTAACCAGAGTTTTACCTGGTCATTAAACTGTCCCTAACCAGAGTTTTACCTGTTCATTAAACTGTACCTAACCAGAGTTTTACCTGTTTATTAAACTGTCCCTAACCAGAGTTTTACCTGTTCATTAAACTGTCCCTAACCAGAGTTTTACCTGTTCATTAAACTGTCCCTAACCATAGTTTTACCTGTTCATTAAACTGTCCCTAACCAGAGTTTTACCTGTTCAATAAACTGTCCCTAACCAGAGTTTTACCTGGTCATTAAACTGTCCCTAACCAGAGTTTTACCTGTTCATTAAACTGTCCCTAACTAAAGGACTTACTGCATTCTGTCATTAAACTGTCCCTAAATAAAGGACTTACTGCATTCTGTCCTTAAACTGTCCCTAACTAATATACTTACTGCATTCTGTCATTAAACTGTCCCTAAATAAAGGACTTACTGCATTCTGTCATTAAACTGTCCCTAAATAAAGGACTTACTGCATTCTGTCATTAAACTGTCCCTAAATAAAGGACTTACTGCATTCTGTCATTAAACTGTCCCTAAATAAAGGACTTACTGCATTCTGTCCTTAAACTGTCCCTAACTAATATACTTACTGCATTCTGTCATTAAACTGTCACTAACTAATATACTAACTGCATTCTGTCCTTAAACTGTCCCTAACTAACATACTTACTGCATTCTGTCCTTAAACTGTCCCTAACTAATATACTTACTGCATTCTGTCATTAAACTGTCCCTAAATAAAGGACTTACTGCATTCTGTCATTAAACTGTCCCTAAATAAAGGACTTACTGCATTCTGTCATTAAACTGTCCCTAACTAATATACTTACTGCATTCTGTCATTAAACTGTCCCTAACTAATATACTTACTGCATTCTGTCATTAAACTGTCCCTAAATAAAGGACTTACTGCATTCTGTCATTAAACTGTCCCTAAATAAAGGACTTACTGCATTCTGTCATTAAACTGTCCCTAAATAAATGACTTACTGCATTCTGTCAACTAAAGGCATTATATCACTGTCACGCCCTGACTCAGGGGACTCGTATATGTTGAGTCAGGGTGTGTATATTCTTTGTTATATATATTCTATGTTTTAGATCTATGATGTGTGGATCTATGTTGGCCGGTGTGGTTCCCAATCAGAGGCAGCTGTAGCTCGTTGTCTCTGATTGGGGACCATACTTAGGCAGCCTTTTGGCACTAGTGGGTTGTGGGATCTTGTTCCGTTTAAGGTTTGTTTTGTGTTACCTTAGGACTTCACGTGTCGTTGGTTTATTGTTTTGTCGTTGTGTTTATTCGTTATAATAAACATGTATGCATATCACGCTGCGCCTTGGTCCGTCCCGTCAATCAACGAGCGTGACAATCATTACGAAATGACTTGTTACATACTGTAAACTAAATGACTTACTGCATTCTGTAAAATAAAGTACTTACTGCATTATGTCATTAAACTGTGCCTAACTAAGTAAGTAATTATAGTGTATTGTATAAGTTAGTAATTATAGTGTATTGTATTTGTAAGTAATTATAGTAGAATGTATCAGTAAGTAATTATAGTAGATTGTATCAGTAAGTACTTATATTAGATTGTATCAGTAAGTAATTATAGTAGATTGTATCAGTAAGTCATTATAGTATATTTTATTAGTAAGTAATTACAGTAGATTGTATCAGTAAGTAATTATAGTATATTTTATCAGTAAGAAATTATAGTATATTTTATCATTAAGTACTTATAGTATATTTTATCAGTAAGTAATTATAGTAGATTGTATCTGTAAGTAATTATAGTAGAATGTATCAATAAGTAATTATTGTAGATTGTATCATTAAGTAATTATAGTAAATTGTATCAGTAAGTATTATAGTAGATTGTATCAGTAAGTATTATTGTAGATTGTATCATTAAGGAATTATAGTAGATTGTATCAGTAAGTATTATTGTAGATTGTATCATTAAGGAATTATAGTAGATTGTATCAGTAAGTATTATTGTAGATTGTATCATTAAGGAATTATAGTAGATTGTATCAGTAAGTAATGATAGTAAATTGTATCAGTAAGTAATTATAATAGATTGTGTCAGTAAGTAATTATAGTATTTTTTATCAGTAAGCTCATTGGATCATTTCTTTCTTCATCTATAATTTGTCATAATAATGTTAACCTCAAACCCCAAAAAACACAAGAAACTGATTAATGTATATTTATCCGCATATGTGCAGCTATCTACTTACTATCGTGTGTCACGGTTTCGGCCGAGGCTGCTCCTCCTCCTTGTTCGGGCAGGCTTCGGCGTTCGCCGTCCCCGGAGTATTAGCTGCCACCGCTCTATGTTTCTGTGTTTGATTGCTTTTGTCTGTCTGTCACACCTGTGTCTGTTTGAGTGTTGATTATGTGTCTTATAAGTTCCTTGTTTTGCTGTATGGTAGTTGTGTGTTGTTATTTTTCCGTTGCCTCTTGATTATGATACGTGTTTGTTTTTCCGTATCATTTTTCTATGTTTAGTGTTTTTACGCGTGTGCGTAATGTTCCCTCGCCTCTTCGTGTTAGTCGAGGTCGGGGTTTATACATTTGCTTTTGAGACTATTAAAAGTCTTGTTGGACTAAACCTCTGCTTCCTGCGCTTGACTCCTCCACCACATCCACGACGGTTTTATGACAGAACAACACACCATTATGGAGTCAGCAGGATCAGCGACGGCACCCGAATCCCTGCTGGACCGGATCAATTTCCAAGACGCCATGATCCAGCAACTCGGGACCGTCATGGACGAGGTGTCCAACACCCTGCGCCGATTGGTGAACTCTGAGGTGGCCAAGGACCCTTACAACTTCGCATCACCAACGGCCAGTCCTCCTCTCTCAGTACCGGAACCCAGTGGCATTCGGCTCTCACTCCCGAGGGCATATGACGGTTCTGCAGCCGGGTGTCAGGGATTCCTCCTGCAGGTAGAACTGTACCTTGCCACTATACACCCGGCGCCCTCGGGATACGAGAGCGTCTCTGCCCTCGTCTCCTGTCTCTCCGGCAAGGCGTTGGAATGGGCCAACGCCGAATGGAGGGGAATAGACGCCGCTACCATCACCTACGCGGAGTTCTCCCGCCGCTTCAGGGCTGTCTTCGATCATTCCCCTGAGGGGAAAGCGGCGGGAGAGCGTCTATTCCACCTCCGACAGGGGAAGAGGAGCGCACAGGAGTTCGCACTGGAGTTCCGGACACTAGCGGCGGATGCGGGGTGGAATGAGAGGGCCCTCATCGACCAGTACCGATGTAGTCTACGAGAGGACGTTCGTAGGGAGCTGGCCTGCAGGGACACCAACCTGTCGTTTGACCAGTTGGTGGACATTTCCATCCATCTGGATACCCTGCTGGCTACCCGCGGACGTCCCGAGTGGGGGTCGTCCAGTCCACCCTCTAGCACCCCCGAGCCGATTCCCATGGAGCTAGGGGGTGCTGGCGCTAGAGAGAGGAGGAGAGGGAACCCGAGGGGGGCCATCCACTGCACCACCTGCGGTCGTGGAGGACACACTGCGGCCAGGTGCTGGGGAGGGTCTCCTAGGAGAGGTGACAACAGGCCACGCACTGGGGAGTCATTTCAGGTGAGTAGGCGCCCCACTTACCCAGAGCTCTCTGTTGGTCACATGAGTATTCCTGTGAGGTTTCCACAGGTGGCACCTCATTCCCAGCATAAGGCGCTAGTAGATTCAGGCGCAGCTGGGAACTTTATTGATCGAGCATTTTGTGCTAGGTTAGGAATTCCCCTTCGGCCGGTAGAAGTTCCATTCCCTGTCCACGCATTAGACAGCCGGCCGTTGGGGTCGGGCTGATCAGGGATGTCAAAGCACCACTGACCATGACGACGCCAAGGGGGGTCATGAGGAAATCATTCAGTTCTATCTGATTGACTCTCCTGCGTACCCAGTGGTGTTGGGCCTTCCCTGGTTAAGTACCCATGATCCTACCATAGCGTGGCAACAGAGGGCTCTTATGGAGTGGTCTGCCCAGTGTGTAGGGAGATGTCTAGGTGTTTCCATAGGGGCAACATCGGTAGAGAGTCCGAACCAAGGGCCCGCACTGCGCATTCCCCCCGAGTATGAGGATTTAGCACTCGTGTTTAGCAAATCGAGGGCAGCACGGCTACCTCCTCATAGACAGGGGGACTGTGCGATAAATCTCCAGACCGGAGCGGCTCTTCCCCGGAGTCATGTGTATCCCCTGTCTCAAGAGGAGACTGCGGCTATGGAGACCTACATAGCCGAGTCCTTGGCACAGGGATACATACGGTTCTCTACTTCCCCAGTCTCCTCGAGTTTCTTCTTTGTGAAGAAGAAGGACGGGGGATTGCGCCCGTGTATTGATTATCGTAGTCTCAATCAGATCACAGTTAAATACAGCTACCCACTTCCACTGATTGCGACGATGACGGAGTCATTACGCGGAGCGCGGTTCTTCACAAAGTTGGATCTCAGGAGCGCGTACAATCTGGTGCGCATTAGGGAGGGGGATGAATGGAAGACAGCATTTAGCACCACCTCGGGTCATTACGAGTATCTCGTCATGCCATACGGTTTAATGAATGCTCCTTCAGTCTTCCAATCCTTTGTTGACGAGATTTTCCGGGACATGCATGGGCAGGGAGTAGTAGTGTACATAGACGACATCCTAGTGTACTCTGCTACTCGAGCCGAGCATGTAGCCCAGGTACGCCGAGTGTTGAGACGACTGTTGGAGCATGACTTGTATGTCAAGGCAGAGAAATGCCTGTTCTTCCAGGAGTCCGTCTCCTTTTTGGGTTATCGGTTGTCCGCGTCTGGTGTGGAGATAGAGGTAGACCGGGTATCGGCCGTGCGTAATTGGCAAACTCCAACCACTGTAAAAGAGGTGCAACAGTTCTTGGGTTTTGCTAATTACTACCGGAGGTTTATTCAGGGTTTTGGACAGGTTGCAGCTCCCATTACGTCCCTGCTAAAGGGGGGTCCGGTTCGCTTGCAGTGGTCGGCTGAGGCGGACAGGGCATTTGTCAAACTTAAGAACCTGTTCACCTCGGCTCCTGTGCTGGCGCATCCGGATCCCTCTTTACCATTCCAGGTTGAGGTAGACGCGTCCGAGACTGGTATTGGGGCAGTTCTATCACAACGGTCCGGCACGCCACCTAAACTCCGCCCCTGTGCGTTCTACTCCAAGAAGCTCAGTGCGGCGGAGAGTAACTATGATGTCGGGGACAGGGAGCTGTTAGCCGTAGTCCAGGCCCTAAAGGTGTGGAGGCATTGGCTTGAGGGGGCTCAACACCCTTTCCTCATTCTGACGGATCACCGTAACCTGGAGTACATCCGGGCAGCTAGGAGATTGAACCCTCGTCAGGCTAGGTGGAACATGTTCCTAACCCGGTTCGTTTTTAAGATCACATACATCCCTGGGTCCCAGAATGGTAAGGCAGACGCCCTGTCCCGGCGATATGACACAGAGGAGAGGTCCAACGAGCCTACTTCCATACTGCCGGAGTCTTGTTTGGTGGCTCCGGTGGTGTGGGAGGTCGATTCAGAAATCGAGCGGGCACTGCGTACCGACCCTACTCCCCCCGAGTGTCCTGTGGGGCGGACGTACGTTCCGCTCGAGATTCGTGATAGACTTATTTATTGGGCTCATACATCACCCTCCTCTGGACATCCTGGTATTGGCCGGACATTGCACTGTCTTAGCATGAAATACTGGTGGCCAACGTTAGCCAGGGATGTGAGGGTTTATGTCTCCTCCTGCTCGGTGTGTGCCCAGTGTAAGGCGCCTAGACATTTGCCCAGGGGTAAGCTACATCCCCTGCCCGTTCCGCAACGACCATGGTCACACCTATCGGTGGATTTCGTAACCGACCTTCCCCCCTCCCAGGGGAATACCACCATTTTGGTCGTTGTGGATCGGTTTTCCAAGGCCTGTCGTCTCCTTCCCATGCCGGGTCTCCCTACTGCCCTACAAACCGCTGAGGCCCTATTCACCCATGTTTTCCGGCACTATGGGGTCCCCGAGGATATTGTGTCTGACCGAGGTCCCCAGTTCACTTCCAGAGTTTGGGGAGCGTTCATGGAACGGTTGGGGGTCTCGGTAAGCCTTACCTCAGGGTACCACCCAGAGAGTAATGGGCAGGTGGAACGTGTCAACCAGGATGTGGGTAGGTTTTTGAGGTCCTATTGCCGGGACCGGCCGGAGGAGTGGTCGAGGTTCATCCCCTGGGCAGAGATGGCCCAGAACTCTCTCCGCCACTCCTCCACCAACTTAACACCTTTCCAGTGTGTTTTAGGTTATCAGCCGGTCCTGGCACCGTGGCACGAGAGCCAGATCGAGGCCCCTGCGGTGGACGAGTGGATTCGGCGCTCGGAGGAGACGTGGGACGCTGCCCATGTCCATCTGCAGCGTGCCATACGTCAACAAAAGGCGAGCGCCGATCGCCACCGCAGCGAGGGGCCGGTGTACACACCGGGAGATCGAGTCTGGCTCTCGACTCGAAACCTGCCCCCTCCGCCTGCCCTGCCGGAAGCTGGGTCGGCGGTTTGTGGGGCCCTTCAAAGTCCTGAGAAGATTGAACGAGGTGTGTTACAGGTTACAACTGCCAATTGAGTATAAAAATATTAACCCCTCGTTCCATGTGTCTCTTCTCAGGCCGGTGGTAGCTGGCCCACTCCAAGAAGATGAGATAGGAGAGACCCCTCCGCCCCCTTTGGACATCGAGGGGGCCCCGGCGTACAGGGTCCGGACCATCCTGGACTCGAGGTGCCGGAGGAGTGGTCTCCAGTATCTCGTGGAGTGGGAGGGGTACGGTCCGGAGGAACGGTGCTGGGTGCCAAGGGGGGACATACTTGATCCATCCCTCCTGACTGAGTTTCACCATGGGCATCCCACGCGCCCGGGTCCGCGTCCTCCTGGCCGTCCCCGAGGCCGGGGTCGGCGCGCGGCTGGGGCCGCGCGTCAAGGGGGGGGCTACTGTCACGGTTTCGGCCGAGGCTGCTCCTCCTCCTTGTTCGGGCAGGCTTCGGCGTTCGCCGTCCCCGGAGTATTAGCTGCCACCGCTCTATGTTTCTGTGTTTGATTGCTTTTGTCTGTCTGTCACACCTGTGTCTGTTTGAGTGTTGATTATGTGTCTTATAAGTTCCTTGTTTTGCTGTATGGTAGTTGTGTGTTGTTATTTTTCCGTTGCCTCTTGATTATGATACGTGTTTGTTTTTCCGTATCATTTTTCTATGTTTAGTGTTTTTACGCGTGTGCGTAATGTTCCCTCGCCTCTTCGTGTTAGTCGAGGTCGGGGTTTATACATTTGCTTTTGAGACTATTGAAAGTCTTGTTGGACTAAACCTCTGCTTCCTGCGCTTGACTCCTCCACCACATCCACAACGGTTTTATGACATCGTGTCTTGAAACATCGTCATCTTCTATTAAACGACGGGCAGGTTGTAAAACCATCTTTATAGCAGCAACATGGTGGTAACAGAGAAACCCAAGCTGTAGATATATACGACTGGGACAGAGAAACCCAAGCTGTAGAGTTATACGACTGGGACAGAGAAACCCAAGCTGTAGAGTTATACGACTGGGACCAGAGAAACCCAAAGCTGTTAGAGTATACGACTGGGACAGAGAACCCAAGCTGTAGATATATACGACTGGGACAGAGAAATCCAAGCTGTAGATATATACGACTGGGACAGAGAAACCCAAGCTGTAGATATATACGACTGGGACAGAGAAACCCAAGCTGTAGATATATACGACTGGGACAGAGAAACCCAAGCTGTAGATATATACGACTGGGACAGAGAAACCCAAGCTGTAGATATATACGACTGGGACAGAGAAACCCAAGCTGTAGAGTTATACGACTGGGACAGAGAAACCCAAGCTGTAGAGTTATACGACTGGGACAGAGAAACCCAAGCTGTAGATATATACGACTGGGACAGAGAAACCCAAGCTGTAGATATATACGACTGGGACAGAGAACCCAAGCTGTAGATATATACGACTGGGACAGAGAAACCCAAGCTGGTAGATATATACGACTGGGACAGAGAAACCCAAGCTGTAGAGTTATACGACCTGGGACAGAGAACCCAAGCTGTAGAGTTATAACGACTGGGACAGAGAAACCCAAGCTGTAGAGTTTATACGACTGGGACAGAGAAACCCAAGCTGTAGAGTTATACGACTGGGACAGAGAAACCCAAGCTGTAGAGATATACGACTGGGACAGAGAAACCCAAGCTGTAGATATATACGACTGGGACAGAGAAACCCAAGCTGTAGAGTTATACGACTGGGACAGAGAAACCCAAGCTGTAGAGTTATACGACTGGGACAGAGAAACCCAAGCTGTAGATATATACGACTGGGACAGAGAAACCCAAGCTGTAGAGTTATACGACTGGGACAGAGAAACCCAAGCTGTAGATATATACGACTGGGACAGAGAAACCCAAGCTGTAGATATATACGACTGGGACAGAGAAATCCAAGCTGTAGATATATACGACTGGGACAGAGAAACCCAAGCTGTAGATATATATGACTGGGACAGAGAAACCCAAGCTGTATATATATATACGACTGGGACAGAGAAACCCAAGCTGTAGATATATACGACTGGGACAGAGAAACCCAAGCTGTAGATATATACGACTGGGACAGAGAAATGAAAGAGATCCAACTGAGATCAGAGGAGATGAGAGGAGATGAGAGGAGATCTGAGGAGACCAGAGGAGATCAGAGATGAGAGGAGATGAGAGGAGATGAGAGGAGATCAGACATGAGAGGAGAGGAGAGGAGATCAGAGGACACCAGAGGAGATCAGAGGAGATGAGAGGAGATCAGAGGAGATCAGAGATCAGAGGAGATGATAAACTGTAAAACTGAGGCTAAGAAGACAGGGATCCTCCTGGGACTAGGATCTGGATTGCCTTGGTATTTTCTTGGTCAGTTGTATTGACATTATTGGTTCTAAAGTATGAAGTGGTGTTGTGATTGCCTTGGCTTGGATCTAAAGTATGATATGGTGTTGTGATTGCCTTGGCTTGGATCTAAAGTATGATATGGTGTTGTGATTGCCTTGGCTTGGATCTAAAGTATGAAGTGGTGTTGTGATTGCCTTGGCTTGGATCTAAAGTATGATATGGTGTTGTGATTGCCTTGGCTTGGATCTAAAGTATGATATGGTGTTGTGATTGCCTTGGCTTGGATCTAAAGTATGATATGGTGTTGTGATTGCCTTGGCTTGGATCTAAAATATGATATGGTGTTGTGATTGCCTTGGCTTGGATCTAAAGTATGATATGGTGTTGTGATTGCCTTGGATTATGGTGCTTTTACAAAGTAAGTAGCCGTGTACGAGCGAGCCAGAACTACTCATGAGTGGAGGATCCTATCTCCGGTTTCTCCGGTTTCTCCGGTTTCTGTAGCTTGTGGCAGCTTGATGTACAAGTACAACTCCGCTGGGCTGCTATACTTACTGACATGACATGACACACTATATAGCTGTTCTACTGACATGACATAACACACTATATAGCTGTTCTACTGACATGACATAACACACTCTATAGCTGTTCTACTAATATGACATAACACACTATATAGCTGTTCTACTGACATGACATAACACACTATATAGCTGTTCTACTGACATGACATAACACACTCTATAGCTGTTATACTGATATGACATAACACAATATATAGCTGTTTGACTTACTGACATGACATAACACACTATATAGCTGTTCTACTAACATGACATAAAACACTCTATATCTGTTCTACTGACATGACATAACACACTATATAGCTGTTCTACTGACATGACATAACACACTCTATAGCTGTTCTACTGACATGACATAACATACTATATAGCTGCTCTACTGACATGACATAACACACTATATATCTGTTCTAACTGACATGACATAACACACTATATAGCTGCTCTACTGACATGACATAACACACTATATAGCTCTTCTATTGACATGACATAAAACACTATATAGCTGTTCTACTGACGTGACATAACAAACTCTATTGCAGTTATACTGACATGACATAACACACTATATAGCTGTTCTACTTACATGACATAACACACTATATAGCTGTTCTACTGACATGACATAACACACTATATAGCTGTTCTACTGACATGACATAACACACTCTATAGCTGTTCTACTGACATGACATAACACACTCTACAGCTGTTCTACTGACATGACATACCACACTTTATAGCTGTTCTACTTACTGACAATGGCATACCACACTATACAGCTGTTCTACTAACATGACACAACACACTCCTTATAGCTGTTTTCGGACGGACACCAGACAGCGGACAAGAACAAAACGCGGATTAGCTGTGGTTCTTACTGACCTGACATGTTAACACCCAATTATTAGCTGTTCTCTACTGACATCAAACATGACCATACACACCATCTATATAGTGTTCTATCGACATGACTAACACACTATATAGGCTGTTCTACTGACCAGATCATTACAACCCACTAATAGCTTGTTTGACTCTGCACCATGAATAAACACTACTCTATAGCTGGTTTCTACTGCATCCTGACATAGGACCATAACAACTTATAGCTGTTCTACGGACATGACATAACAACTTCTAGAAAAAAGCTGCAATAGGTTCTACTGACATTCATGACATTAACACACACCATATAGCTGTTCTATGACCGGACTAGAATAACATGGTAAAAAAAATAAAAAAAATACAAAAAAAAATACACAAAAAAACAAAAAAAAAAAAAAAACAAAAAAAAAAAAAAAAAAAAAAAAAATAAAAAAATAACAAGAAAAAAAAAAAAAAAAAAAGAAAGAAAAAAAAAAAAAAAAAAAAAAAAAAAAAAAAAAAAAAAAAAAAAAAAAAAAAAAACACCACTGTAGTTGTTCTACTGACCAAAATGACTCCCCATAAACATACACTATATAGCTGTCTACTGACAGACATAACACATATTATAGCTGTGAGGTGTTCTACTTATTGACATCACAGTAAACACATCTATAGCTGTTTATACTGACAGTGACATTAAACACACCTCGATAGCTTGTTCTACTATTATGACTCAAACCACACGTCATAGCTGTGTTTCTACTGACCAGGAGACTCATAAACACGACTCGTATATAACTATTTGTTCTACTGACATGACAAAAACACACCATTATAGCCTGTTCTTACGGAACCCAGGACATAATACCAATCATAAACCAATTATCTAGTGTTCTTACTGACACATTACATAACAACACTATTATATAGCTGTTGTACCTGACATGACATCATCCATAAACACACTTATAGCGTTACTATGACATGACCATAACACACTCTTATTAGCTTGTTTACCTGGACATACATCATAAACATTTTATTAGCGCGTGTTCTACGTACTTGACAAAACATAACACACTAAATATAGCTGCTTCTACTAACATGACATAAACATTATATAGCTGTTTGTTCACCCTCGCACTACTCTCGCCAACTCTCTTTCTTTTCTCCCTTTCCCCTACACTCGTGTCTTCGGTAAAGTTTATATTTGCGTTCATTTTTCGTTGCTCCCTCCTATTCGGGCTCCTCCTTTCTTTTTCTATCTTCTCCCCGGTGCCCTCCCCCTTTCCAAGGCCGCTTTGATCCCCCCTTCGCTGGGCTGACAGGATCATAACCAGTATATAGCGGTTCTACTACTGACGATGAATAAACACTAATATTAAGCTGTCTACTGACATGACATAAACACACTCTTAGCGGTTCTACTGACATGACATAAAACTACTCGTATAGATGTTATATGACTGATGACATACCAAACTTATAGCGTTATTAACTTACTGACATGAAATAAACACACTATATAGCGGTTTTCTACTCACAGACAAAACACCACTCTTAGCTGTTCCACTGAAAGGAATACCACACTCTATAGCTGTTTCTATGACATACAAACACACGTCAAGCTGTTACTGACAGAATAACACACTCTATAGCTGTTCTAGACATGACCCATTAACATACTATAAGCGGTTCTATGACATGACATAACACACTCTATAGCTGTTCTTCTTACATTACAAATCCAGCTATCTTAGCTGTTCTACTTACATGACATAACAACCTATAGTGCTCTATACGGACATGGACATTACACCCACTCTATATTGTTCTACTTACATGGCATTTATTACACAATCATAGCTTCTTACTTGACATGACATAACAAACTCTTTATTGTACGCCCCTTGCTTGATGTTTATCGGACATGACATACCACACCCCACCCCCTCACCTATCACCCCCTTTTTCTCCCCCTTCCCTTTTAGAGCCTCCTGTTTTCTACTGACATGACCTAACACACATATAGGCTGTTCTAATGACATGACAAACACACTAATAGTTGTTTCTAATTTAATGACATGTACATAATCCCACTATATAGCTGTTCTACTGAATGACATTACACACTATATAGCTGTTTCTAATGACGGCATGACAAATGACACATTATATAGCCTGTCTACTTATTGACATAAACACACTATATAGCTGTTTTCTTACTGACAATACCTAACACACTTATAGCTGTTTACTGACATGAACATAACACACTCTATAGCTGTTCTCTGACATGACACAAACCTAATATATAGCTGTTTGTCTACTGACATGACAATAAAACACTCCATAGCTGTTCTACTTACATTTAAATAATACAATATATAGCGTTGGTACTTACAGACCCATAAACACACTATATAGCTGCTCTACTTACTGACAGGACATTACCACACTCTACAGCATGTTCATACTGACATGACATACCACACTCGAGAGCTGTTCTACTGACATGACATCATAACAAATATTATAGTGTTCTACTGACATGGATGAAACACACGTTATAGCTGTACTACGAAATGACATAAACACACCATATAGCTGATTGTTTATACCGAAGCGAGGGGGAGAGTGGGGGCGGGGGGTGTGCGTAGAAAGGAGAGGGGGAGTGGTGATGTGATTGATTGCTGCTGTGGTTCTCAGGTAGCGGTTGGTGTGTGTGCTGGTTGCCTTTTGTTTGTTTGTTGTTTATGCTTCCTGTGCTTTGTTTTTTTTTGGTTTGCTGTTTTTGTTTTTACGACCATGACATAACACACTATATAGTTGTTGTTTACGGACATGGACATAATCCACTATAAGCTGTTCTACTGACATGACATCATTACACACTATGATAGCTGTTCTGACTGACATGACAGAACACATTATCTAGATGTTCTACTTATTGAATAAACACCACTCGATAGCTTGTCTAATGACATGACATATAACACACCCACTATAGTGTTATGACATGGATTCATAAAACATTCATAGCTTGTTCTTACGACAGACATAAACACTATATAGCGTGTTCTACTGACGATGGACAAAAAACACACTAATAGCTTGTTATACTGACATGGACAGTACAACCAATATATAGCGTGTTCTTCTACTGACATTTTACATGACACACCTATATAGCGTTCTAACTTACAGTACATAAACACTTAGTATAGCTCTGTTCATACGTATTGACATGAAACACTATATAGCTGTTCTACGGACATGACATACACAGCTATACTGTTCTTATGACATGAATAACACAATTATAGCTGTTCTCTGGACATCATGACCATACCACATTTTTAGCTGTTCTATTAGTACCAAAACATAACACACTTAAGTTGTTCTATAACATGAGCATACATAACACATTCTTATAGCGTTCTACTGACCATGACATTAAAACACTAGATAGTGTTCTACTGAACATGACATACACACTATATAAACTGCTGTTTCGAGACCAAGACATAACACATTATATACGCTCTGGTCTACTACGCTGACAGGACGTAACACACTATGCTAGCTGTTATACTGACTATGACATAACAGCACTCTATAGCTGTTATACTGACAGAATAACCACACTCTATAGATGTTCTACTGACAGACATTACCACACTTGATAGTCTGTTCTATTTACGACATGGACATAACACACTATATAGCTGTTTCTACTAACTGGAAATACTAAACAACTCTTATAGCGGTTTCCAAGACATTCATGACATTAACACACTAGTAAAGCTTTTCTACTGACAAGAACATAAACACACTTCATAGCTGTTCTACTGACATGACATAAACACAATCTATCGCTGTATACTGAACATGGACATAACAACTACATAGCTGTTCTAAGACCATGACATAACACACTATATAGCTGTTCTACTTACATTACATAAACACCACTATAAGCTTGTTATAACTTACAGGACATAACACACGATAGAAGCCTGCTACTACTTACTGACATGACATGACACAACTAATAGTTGTTCTTACTTACATGGCATATAAAAACACTATCATAAAAATAAAAAGGCGGGGGGCTGTTCTACTGATATGACAAACACACTATAGAGATCCACTGACATGACATAACACACTAAAGTGTTCTACTGACATGAACGTAACATACTATAAGCTGTTCTAATGGACAACACCCATAATCACACTTATATACGCTGCTCTACTGACATGACAATCACACCCTATAGCGGTTCTACTGACAGACATAACACACTCCATAGCTGTTCTACTGACATGATCATAAAACACTAATAGCTGTGTTCTACTGCATGACATAAACACACTTATAGATGTTCTCTACTGACAGCATAACACACCAGAAGAGCTGTTCTACTGATATGACATAACACACTATATGATGTTTCTACTTGACATGACATAACCACACTGGATAAGTGTTTACCTGACATGACATCCATAACACACTATATAAGCTGTTAGACCTGATATGACAAACACACATATATCTGCTATACTTATGAATGGACATGAAACACACTATAAAAGCTGCTTACGTACTGACAGGAAATAACAGACTATATAGCTGCTCTACTGACCTTACTAACAAACTATAAGCTGTTCACTTACGGACATGACATAACCACTATATAGCTGCTTCTACTGGACAAGACAAAACACACATATAGCTGTTCTACTACCATGACATAACACACTATATAATTGTATCTACTGGAATGGACTACACATATTATAGCTGTTCTACTGATATGGACAGAACAAACTATGCCTTGTAATAACTGACATGACATAAAACACTGTTAGCTTTGTGTTTTATCTACTGACAGGACATAACACCTCTATAGCTGTTATACCTATTATGAACATAACCAAACCAGATAATCTGATATACTTACTGACCAAAACCACTCTATAGCTTTCTACCTACATGACATAAAACACTCTATAGCTGTTCTACGACATGACATAATACAACTATATGCTGTTCTATGCATGAATAACATCACTATAGAGTGTTCTACTGAATGACATAACACACTATATAGCTGTTTCTACTGACTGACATAACACACTATATTAGTGTCTCTACTGACATGGATGACTCATAACACACTATTAGCTTGTTACTTACTGACAATACATAACACACTATAAGCTGGTCTATGACATGGACATAACACACTCTTATAGCTTTTCTACTGAATGACATAACACACTTACAGTGTTCTACTTATTATGACATAAACACACGTATAGCGGTTCTAATGCATGCCATACCACACTAATAGCTGTTCTACTAACAGACACAACACATCTATAGCTGTTCTGCTGACATGACATAACACACTAATAGCTGTTCACAGAATGACATAAACACACTCTATAGTTGTTGTCTACTGTACATGACATAACACCAACTTTTATGAGAGGTTCTACTTGACATGACATAACACATATATAGCTGATTTCACTGAATGACATAACACACTCTATAGCTGTTCTACTGAATAAACATTAACATAATAATAGCGGTTCGACTTGACAGGACATAACACCACTATTAGCTGTTCTCTTACACTACAAACCACACTATAAGTGGTCTACTGACATGACATAAAACACTAATAGCTCGTTCTACTAATATATGAACCATACCACACTCTATAGACTGTTTACGGACATGACATTAACACACTGTATAGCTGTTTACTGAACCTGACATAACACACTCTATATGTTATACCTAATATATGAAAAAACCACCCATATATATGTATCTATGTGACATGAACATAACACACTAGAAAGCTGCTCTAACTAAGACATGACATAACATACTATATTAGCTGCTCTACTGACATTAATAACAGCTATATAGCTGAGTTCAAACTTACGGACATGAATAACACACTATTGATAGCTGCTCTAGGACATTGACACTAAACACCCACTATAAGCTGTTCTACTGACATGACATTAACACACTATATAAGTTCTATGACATGACAGAAAACACATATAAGCTATTTACTTTATATGACAAACACACTGTTATTAGATGTTCTACCTGCATGAATAACACATCTATAGCTGTTATACAATATTGACATAACACACCATATATCTCCATAATACTGACATAACACACTCTATAGCGTTCTACTACATGACATAAAACACTCTATTAGCTGTTCTACACCTTATGACATAAACACACCATCTATCTGCCTATACTTAGTGACATAACACAATCTATAGCGGTTCTACTAATGACATAAAACACTCATGCTGTTCTACACGACATGACATAACACCCTAATCTAGCTGTTCTACTACAAGACATATAACACACTCATATAGTGTTATACTGACATGACATAACACACATAGAGTTTGTTCTACTGATCAGACATAACACACTATATAGCTGTTCTACTGACCAGAATTAACACACGATATAGCTGTTCTATGACATGACCCATCACACCACTATATAATTGTTTCTACTGACATGAAATAAAACACATATATAGCTGCTCTTCTACGACATGACCATAAACCACTAATAGCTGTTCTACTGCTGACATGACAAACACACTATATAATTGTGTTACTGACAGACATAACACGCTGCTATAGCTGTTATACTATATGACATAACACATAGATAGGTACTAATACATGACATAACACAAGCTATAGCTGGTTCTAATGACATGAAATAACACATCTAGAGCTGTTATACTATAGACCTAAACACAATATATCTGCTATACTACTGACATAACCCACTCCATAGCTGTTCTACCACCATGACATGAACACCCACTTATATATAGCTGTTCTACTGACATGATAACACACTATATAGCTGTTAGTAATGACTGAAATAACACACTATATAATTGTTCTACTGAACATGACAACACCACTATAAGCTGCTCTACTGACATGACATAACACACTATATAGCTGTTCTACTGACAATGACATAACACACTATATACTGTTCTACTGAATGACATACACAATATATAGCTGTTCTACTGATATGAAAATTAACACCACTATATAGCTGTACTACTGAAATGACATAACACACGCTATGCTGTTCTACTTGACATGACATACACACTCATAGCTGTTTATAACTATATGAAAGAACACACCATATATCTGCATACTTACGAATGACATAACACACTATACAAGACTGACTTCAACTTACTGAATGACAAAAATACTATATAGATGCTTATTACTGACAGACATACAAGCTATATAGCTGTTCAAATACGACATGACATTAACACACTATATAGCTGCTCTACTGACCAGACAAAAACACACTATATAGATGTTTACTGACATGACCATAACACACTATATTAATTGTTATACTGACATGACTAACACACTATATAGCTTTCTACTTATATGGACAAACACACTGTATAGCTGTTCGACTGACATGGAATAACACACTATATAGCTGTTTTATAACATATTGAAATAACACACCATATATCTGCTTATACTAGACATAAACCACTCTTAGCTTGTTCTACCTACATGACATAAAAACACCCTTATATATTATAGATGTTATACCTAGATGAATAAACCACACCTATAATCTGCTATTTACTGACATAACCCACTATTATAAGCTGTCTACCTACATGGACATAAACACTTAGAGCTGTTATACCTACATGGAATAAAACACTAATAGCTGTTCTACTCATGACATTAACACACTATATAGCTGTGCTACTGACATGACAAACACACTATTAGGGTGTTTACGACATGGACATAACACACATATAGCTGTTCTTACGACATGGACATAACACACTCTATAGCTGGTCTATGAAAACATAAAAAACTCTAAGCTGTTTTTCCTAATGACATAAACACAATATGGTTTCTAGACATGACATAACACATAATTTTTTCCCTTTTTTTTAAAAAAAACACACAAAAAAACTATTGGTTCTACTGACATGACTACAACTTTAGGTTCTACGACAGAAAAAACAAACTTATAGTGTTTATGACAGACATAACACACCATAGCTGTTTACTGACATGACATAACCCCAAGTGTTCTAAGACATGACAAACACACTTATAGTTTTTCTATGGGCATGACAAACACCCCTTTTAAACTGTCTCGACATGACAAAACACATTTAATAGTGTTTACATGACATAACACACTTATAGGGTTTTATGACATGACATAACACATTATAGTGGTTTTACAATGCATAACCCTCTAGGGTTTACTGAATGAATAACCACTTAAGCTGTTTAAAAGAAAAACCCAAATTGGACCCTAAAAAACTTATAGTGTTTATGACATACTTACACACTATATAGCTGTTCTATGACATGACATAACACTATACTGTTTACTGAAATACACATATTCTTTACTGACTGACTAACACATTATATTTCTACTTACCAAAACATAAACACATTATAGCTTTCTAAACATGACATAACACATTCTATAGTTTACTGACATGACAAACCCATTATATAGCTGTTCCCATGACATGACCATAAAATATGTGTTTACTGACATACATAAACACACTTATAGTGTCTACTGAATGACATAAAACAATCTAGATGTTATAGACATGCATAACCCCACTTTATACTGCTTCTACTTATGACAAACATACAACATATATATGTCTACTACATGACATAACACACTTGCATCCCCATGAATGTTACATAACACAACCATAGCGTTCTACTTGACCTACAAACACACTAAACATTTTCTACTGACATGACATAACACAATATAGTTTCTATGACATGACATAACAACTATATAGTGTTCTACTGACATGACAAACACACTCTATAGTGTTCTACTACAACAAACACTATATAGTGTTCTACTTACAAAAACACACTATAGCTCTTCTACTGACATGAATTACAACTCTATAGTTGTTCTATTACTGGGATAAACACTTATACTTTCATGACATGACTAACATACTCTAATTGCTGTTCTATATGACATAACACACTTATAGCTTTCTACTGACATGACATAACACATATAAGCTGTTTTACTGACATACAAACACTATATATGTTTCTATACATAATAATCACATAAATTCTACTGAACAATACAACACACATATAGCTGTTCTGAAATGACATGACACATTAATCTCTTATTCATAACACATAGCTGTTCTATGAAATAACACACTCTAATTTTACTAATGACGAAAACACATATAAGCTGTTCTACTGACATGACAAACATACTATAAGCTGTTCTACTACATGACATAACACCCATATATAGCTTTTCTACATTAACATAAAACACTCTAATAGCTGTTCTACTACTAAAAACACACTATACTGTCTACTGACAGACATACACACACTCTATAGCTTTCTACAATGACATAACACAATTTTAGCGCTACTTGACTGACATAAAAACTCTATAGCTGTTCACTACTGACATAAACACACTTATAGCTGTTCTACTGACAGACATAACACACTATAGCTGTTCTACTACATGACATAACACTTATGTTTTCTTACGACAGACATAAACTATATAGCTGTTCTACTGAAACATTCCATATTACGTTCTACTGCTAAAAAACACTATAGCTGTTACTATTGACATAACACATCTATAGCTGTTCTACTGACATGACATAACACACTATAGCTGTTTACTAACATGCATAACACACTTCTGCTGTTCTACTGACATGACATAACACAATATGTTCTACGACATGACAAAACACTATATAGCTGCTTCTACTGACTGACATAAACCAATATAAGCTTTGACATGACAATAACACAAAAATAGTTTTACTTACATTGACAAACACATTATAGTGTTCTTATGGGATGAAACACTATATAGCTGTTCTAAAAAACATAACACTCTATAGCTGTTTACTGACAGACATAACACACTTATAGGTTCTACTGACATGACATACCACATTTTATAGCTGTTCTACTATGACAAAACATAACACACTATATAGCTGTTCTACTAACATGACATAACAAATCTATAAGCTGTTCTACTGACATGACATAACCACTACTATAGCTGTTTCTACTGACATGACATAACACACTATAGCTGTTCTACTGACATGACATAACACATATATAGTGTTCTACTTACTGATGACATAACACACATGTAGCTGTTCTACTGACATGACATAACACACTCTATAGCTGTTCTACTGACATGACATAACACACTCTATAGATGTTCTACTGACATGACATACCACACTTTATAGCTGTTCTACTTACTGACATGACATAACACACTATATAGCTGTTCTACTAACATGACATAACACTCTATAGCTGTTCCACTGACATGACATAACACACTATATAGCTGTTCTACTGACATGACATAACACACTTATAGCTGTTCTACTGACATGACATAACCCACTATATAGCTGTTCTACTGACATGACATAACACACTATATAGCTGTTCTACTGACATGACATAACACACTATATAGCTGTTCTACTTACATTACATAACACACTATATAGCTGTTCTACTTACATGACATAACACACTATATAGCTGCTCTACTTACTGACATGACATTACACACTTTAGCTGTTCACTGACATGGACATAACAATATATAGTTTCTACGACATCATAAAATACAAATTAGTGTTCTATTTGCATAAATAAACATTTAATAGCTTTTCCTGAATGACATAACCCCATAGTGTTCAAATGAAGACATAACAACTTAAGTTTTTAAACTTGGAATTTGAAAAAACACATTTATAGTGTTCTAATAACAGCATAAAACCTTTAATAGGTTTACTAATGACAAACAAATAAAAGGGTTTTCTAATGAAGGCATAACAATATTAGTTTTTTTTCAACATGAAATAACACTATATAGCGTTTCTGAAGACATAACAACTTAAGTTTTTACTGACTTTACTAACAACTTTGGGGCCCCACTTAGGAAGACAAAACCCCCTTATATTGTTATAATGACAGAAACACACTATATAGTGTTTACTGAAGACATAAACACTATATAGCTTTTTACGGAATGAAAAAACACACTATAAGCTTTTCTCACTGCCCATGGGACATAACAACTAAAGGTTTTACTGCAGGAAAACACATTATAGTGCTCTATTATGAATGACAAAAACCACTCTTAGCTGTTTTTTCAAATAAAAACCCCCCAGACAAAAACAACTAATGCTGTTCTATGAAATGACATAACAACTATAATTTTTTTCTACGACTGACAAACCCCCTTATAGCTGTTCTACGGACCCCCGGCATAAAAACCACTAATAGCGTTCTTTTTGAAATGACATAACACACTTTAGTTTTTCTATGACAACATAAACACTAAGTTTTTAACTAATGACATAACAACTAAAGCTGTTCTAGCATGACAAAAAACTTATAGCTTTTTTACGACATAATAAAACACCATAGTGTTCTACATACAAACCACACATTAGCTGTTCTACTGACAGCCCAAAAATTAAACTTTTAAAAAAAATTTTTAGTTTTTTCTACTGAAATAAAAATTTAAACAAAAAAATAGCTGTTTTTAATGACCCCCCAAAATGACATAACAAAATATATACGTTCACAACATGAATAAAACCCCTTATAGTTTTTAAACGACATGACATAAAAATATAAGCTTTTCTATGACATAATAACCCCTCTATAGCTGTTCTACAAATGACTAACACACACTTCTGTTCTACTACATGTAACAACATATAGTGTTCTACAAAATACAAACACACTTTAGCTGTTTTTTACTAAGCATAACACACATATTTTTTAAAGACATGACTTAACTATCAAGTTTCTGGGGGGGGATTTGTGCCCTCTGTGGGTGGGTGGGAGTAAAGTCTGTGTGGTTGGGTGGTGTTTGTGTGTGGTGTGTGTGGTTTTGTATCACGTTTTTCGCAGGTGAGTTGGGGAAAGGCCTGGGTGCATTATGATGCGTTTAAAGACCCTGAGAGAGAGAGGTAATTTGCAGACTTTGTATCCAAATAAAAGTTAAAGATACATTTAATTTTGGGCTGTGAGTTAACCCAAAAACCCCAGCTTCCAGCCGCGACCCCAAAAAACCCCCAACAAAAAAAACCCCGGGGGGAAAATTTTTAAAAAATAAAAGAGGTTTTTTCATTCCCCCCCCCCCCCAAAAAAAAAATTTTTTTTTAAAAAAAAAAAAAAAAAAAAAATTTTTTTTTTTTTTTTTAAAAAAATTTTTTTTCCCCCCCCCCCTTTTTTTTTAAAAAAAACCCCCCCCCCCCCCCCCCCCAAAAAAAAAAACCCCCCCAAAAAAAAAAAAAAATTTTTTTTCCCCCCTTTTTCCTTTTTTTTTTTCCCTTTTTCCCCCTTTTTTCCCCTTTTCTCCCTTAAATTTCTTTTTCATTTCCCCCCTTTCCTACTATCTTACTCTGACCTAGCTGTCTACAGCGGAGGATTTGTTCAAAATGACCTACTTCTTGTGGTGTGGTAGCAAAGCTTGGGGTTGTGGGTAGTTGTTATGGGAGTTTGTTATACTCACTTCTTCCATCAGTCTGTGATGCTCTCCTGCATCTCACTGATCTTCATACTGATCCCTGTTTACCATTTTTCCAACTTGCATTACGTCTTCTTTTGTCTGTGGTACCCCAACCTACGTTCCACCTACCCACTCACTCTATCGCACCCGCTGGACTCTTCCTCTCTCTCCTTCTCCCTCACCCCCCTCCTCTCCTCTTCTCTCCTCTCTGTCTTCTCTCTCTGTCTCTTCAGTCCCCTCTACTCTCTTCTCCTCTCCTCTCCTGTCCTCCTCCTCTCCTCTCCTGTCCTCTCCGCCTCTTACTTCCCCTTACCCTTCTCTTCTCCTTCCTCTCTATGTCCTCCTCTTCCTCTCCTTCTCTATCTCTTGCATCCCCCTCAACCCTCTCTTCTCCAGTCTCTCTCTCCTCTCCTTTCTCATCCCTCTGTGTCCCTCATCACCTCTCTCTTCTCCCTCTCCACCCTCCTGTCCTCTCTCATTCTCCTCTCCCTCTCCTCTCCCTCTCCCTCTCTCCTCTCTCTCTCCATGTCCTCCTCTCCCTTCCCTCTCCTCTCTCCTTCTCTCTCTGTCCTCCCTCCTTCCTTCTCCTCTCCCTCATCCGCCTCCTCTCTCTGTCCTCTCTCACTGTCACTCCTCATACCCTCTCCTCCTCACTCCTCTCTTCCCTCCTCTCTCCTTGTCCTCACCCTCCTTCCTCCTCTCCCCTCTCCTTCCTCTCTCTTCCTCCTCGTCCCTCCCTCTCCTCCATCTCCTTCCTCTCTCCTCCTCTCCATCTCCTCTCCCCTCTCCTCTCCCTGGTCCTCCCTCTCTCCCCGCCTCAGGCTTTCCTCTCTCCTTTCCTCATCTCTCCTGTCCTCTCTCATGTCCTCCTCTCCCTCTCCTCCTCCCTCTCTCCTCCTCTCCTGTCCTCCTCTCCCTCTCCTCTCCCTCTCTTCTCCTCTTCCCTCTAGTTGTTTATAGTGGCTGTAGTATAGAGTATGACTATCCCAGAGACCATCAGTGCAGTAACAGATCACAGAGCAGTCACAGATCACAGAGCAGTAACAGATCACAGAGCAGTAACAGATCTCAGATCAGTAACAGATCTCAGAGCAGTAACAGAGACCATAGATCTCAGAGCAGTAACAGAGACCATAAGACTGAAGCTCTATATAAATAATGACAGACTGATGCTCTATATGAATAACATCAAAGACTTATGCTCTATATGAATAACAAGATAGGCTGATTCTCTATATGAATAACAGGACTTAGAAGAATGCTCTATATGAATAACAGGACTTAGAAGAATGCTCTATATGAATAACACGACAGACTGATGCTCTATATGAATAACAGGACTTTGAAATGATGCTCTATATGAAGAACGTGGAGTGATGGCGCCGGAGGGGATTGCTGCCATTTTATGGACTCTTAACCAACCATGCTTTTGTACATAATGTTGCTGCTACCGTCTCTTATGAAAATAGCTTCTGGACATCAGAACAGCGATTACTCACCTTGAACTGGACAAATAATTTTTATTTAATGAGTCGGACGAGAGGGATTTGCTCCAGACACCCGACAGGGCCCTCATCCCCGTCATTCGCAGTAGAAAGAAAAGGAGATATCGCGGAAGGAGATCGGGGTGCCTGGTAAGGAGCCGGCGATGAGTGGCTAATCTGCCTTTGCCATCGATACTATTGGCCAACTTACAATCGCTTGATAATAAAATGGACAAACTACAGGCACGATATCTAAGGAAGTCTCTAGGTTTTGCTCGCCTGAGGTAGAGTACCTCATGATAAGCTGTAGACCCACTATCTACCAAGAGAGTTTTCATCTATATTCTTCGTAGCTGTCTATTTACCACCACAAACCGATGCTGGCACTAAGACCGTACTCAATGAGCTGTATAAGGCCGTAAGCAAACAGGAAAACGCTCATCCAGAGGAGGCGCTCCTGGTGTCCGGGGACTTTAATGCAGGGAAACTTAAATCCATTTTACCTCATCTCTACCAGTACGTTAAATATGCAACCACAGGGAAAACAACTCTAGACCACCTTTACTCCACACACAGAGACGCGTACAAAGCTCTCCCTCGCCCTCCATTTGGAAAATCTGACCATAATTCTATCCTCTTGATTCCTGCTTACAAGCAAAAACTAAAGCAGGAAGCACCAGTGACTCGGTCAATAGAAAAGTGGTTAGATGACGCAGATGCTAAGCTACAGGACTGTTTTGCTAGCACAGACTGGAATATGTTCCGGGATTCTTCCGATAGCATTGAGGAGTACACCACATCAGTCACTGGCTTCATCAATAAGTGCATCGATGACGTCATCCCCACAGTGACTGTACGTACATACCCCAACCAGAAGCCATGGATTACTGGCAACATCCGCACTGAGCTAAAGGGTAGAGCTGCCGCTTTCAAGGAGCGGGACTCTAACCCGGACGCTTATAAGAAATCCTGCTATGCCCTCCAACGAACCATCA
Source organism: Coregonus sp. 'balchen' (assembly GCA_902810595.1). Taxonomy (NCBI): domain Eukaryota; kingdom Metazoa; phylum Chordata; class Actinopteri; order Salmoniformes; family Salmonidae; genus Coregonus; species Coregonus sp. 'balchen'. The sequence continues at coordinate 47,056,586 of LR778276.1, forward strand.
AACAGGCAAAGCGTCAATACAGGACTAAGATTGAATTGTACTACACCGGCTCCGACGCTCGTCGGATGTGGCAGGGCTTGAAAACTATTACAGACGACAAAGGGAAGCACAGCCGCGTGACACAAGACTTCCAGACGAGCTAAATGCCTTTTATGCTCGCTTCGAGGCAAGTAACACTGAAACATGCATGAGAGCATCAGTTGTTCCAGATGACTGTGTGATCACGCTCTCCATAGCCGATGTGAGTACGACCTTTAAACAGGTCAACGTTCACATGGCCGCAGGACCAGACGGATTACTAGGACGTGTACTCCGAGCATGCGCTGACCAACTTGCAATTGTCTTCACTGACATTTTCAACATGTCCCTGACTGAGTCTGTAATACCAACATGTTTCAAGCAGACCACCATAGTCCCTGTGCCCAAGAACACTAAGGTAACCTGCCTAAATGACTACCGACCCATAGCACTCACGTCTGTAGCCATGAAGTGCTTTGAAAGGCTTTGAAATGGCTCACATAAACACCATTATCCCAGAAACCCTAGACTCACTTCAATTTGCATATTGCCCCAACAGATCAACAGATTATGCAATCTCTATTGCGCTCCACACTGCCCTTTCACACCTGGATAAAAGGACACCTATGTGAGAATGCTTTTCATTGACTACAGCTCAGCATTCAACACCATAGTGCCCTCAAAGCTCATCACTAAGCTAAGGACCCTGGGACTAAACAACTCCTTCTGCAACTGGATCCTGGACTTCCTGACGGGCCGCCCCCAGGTGGTAAGGATAGGTAACAACACATCTGCCACGCTGATCCTCAACACGGGGACCCCTCAGGGATGCGGGCTCAGTCCCCTTCTGTACTCCCTGTTCACTCATGACTGCATGGCCAGGCACGACTCCAACACCATCATTAAGTTTGCCGATAACACAACAGTGGTAGGCCTGATCGCCGACAACGACGAGACAGCCTATACGGAGGAGGTCAGAGACCTGGCCATGTGGTGCCAGGACAACAACCTCTCCCTCAATGTGATCAAGACGCCCCCATTCTCATCAACAGGGCTATAGTGGAGCAGGTTGAGAGCTTCAAGTTCCTTGGTGTCCACATCACCAACAAACTAACATGGTCCAAGCACACCAAGACAGTCGTGAAGAGGGCATGACAAAACCTATTCCCCCTAAGGAGACTGAAAATATTTGGCGTGGGTCCTCAGATCCTCAAAAGGTTCTACAGCTGCACCATCGAGAGCATCCTGACTGGTTGCATCACTGCCTGGTATGGCATCTGCTTGGCATCCCACCGCAAGGCACTACAGAGGGTAGTATGTACGGCCCAGTACATCACTGGGGCCAAGCTTCCTGCCATCCAAGACCTCTATACCAGGCGGTGTCACAGGAAGGCCCTAAAAATGGTAAAATACTCCAGCCACCCTAGTCATAGACTGTTCTCTCTGCTACCACACAGCAAGCACTACCGAGAGGCTCCTAAACAGCTTCTACCCCCAAGCCATTAGTCTCCTGAACATCTAATCAAACGGCTACCCGGACTATTTGCATTGTCCCCACACCCCTATTTTACGCTGCTGCTACTCTCTGTTTATTATCTATGCATAGTCACTTTAATAACTCTACCTACACGTACATATTACCCCAATTACCTCGACTAACTGGTGCCCCCGCACATTGACTCGGTACCCGGTACCCCCCTGTAATATAGCCTCGCGATTGTTATTTTTACTGCTTGCTCTTTAATTATTTGTTACTTTATTTCGTATTATTTTATATTGTATTTTTTTGTGATTTTTGGGTGGGTAATTCTTTCTTAAAAAAACTGTGCATTGTTGGTTAAGGGCCTGTAAGTAAGGCATTTCACTGGTAAGGTCTTAACCTGTTGTATTCGTCGCATGTGACAATAACATTGATGTGATTTGAATTTAACAGGACAGACTGATGCTCTATATGAATAACAAGTCTGGTGCTCTATATGAATAACAAGGACGAGACCTGGGTGCTCTATATGAATAACAGGAAGACTGGTGCATCTATATGAATAACAGGACAGGCTGGATGCTCTAATATGAATAACAGGACAGGCCCCTGATGCTCTATATGAATAACAGGACAGGACTGGGTGCTCCATAAATGAATAACAGGACAGGCTGAATTGCTCTATATGGAATAACAGGTACAAGATGCCTAGCCTGCTATGAATAAGGAACTGGTGCTATATTGAAATAAAGGACAGACTGGTGCTCTATATGAATAACAGGACAGACTGGTGCTCTATATGAATAACAGGACAGACTGATGCTCTATATGAATAACAGGACAGGCTGATGCTCTATATGAATAACAGGACAGGCTGATGCTCTATATGAATAACAGTCTGATGCTCTATATGAATAACAGGACAGACTGATGCTCTATATGAATAACAGGACAGGCTGATGCTCTATATGAATAACAGTCTGGTGCTCTATATGAATAACAGGACAGTCTGATGCTCTATATGAATAACAGGACAGACTGATGCTCTATATGAATAACAGGACAGGCTGATGCTCTATATGAATAACAGGACAGACTGATGCTCTATATGAATAACAGGACAATCTGATGCTCTATATGAATAACAGGACAGTCTGATGCTCTGATTAAATAATATATTTCCACCACAAAGACAGAACCTGCTGGCACCTAAATAGAACTCTATGTGTTTGCTTTTCTATGGCGTCTGAAAGGACAGGAAGGAGGACACAATGCCACAGGAAGGAGGACACAATGCCACGGGAAGGAGGACACAATGCCATCCTCCCTCCTTCTTCCTAGTTTTGTGTTTATTTTTCTCTGCTCTTTCTCTCACACACTCCAGACATCCTGGGTGAGGAATTGCTCCTTTGTTTTCTGAACGCCCTCTCTTTCTCTTTCTCTGCACGAGAGAGAGAGAGAGAGAGAGAGAGAGAGAGAGAATCCCGCCAACTTTTACTTTATATCTAAAAGGTGTTGCGAGCAACAAAGCCTGTACTTCTGTTTCCACCAACCGACCTAGTAATGAGGTAATGTCTTTAAAAGTCCCTCAGTATAAATGTCTCCTTTCATCTTACCGTCTTTGGCATTAAATCATGAACATTCTATTGTTGTCCGACATCAAACTTGTCCTTGTCAATCACAGAGCTTTTAATGCAGTTATCCCCCCCATTTAAATGTATGTAGTGCTGTCCTTGTGCTGTTCTTTCCTATTGGCATAGAAATGCTTTGTCATTTAGACTGGTGGAATGCACACTGTCATTTAATCTTATCTTCTTCACTTGAAAAACAAATAGAAGGGCCTTTATTTGGGAAATACAGATGATTAATAGTATAAGTTACTAACTTAAACTACAAATCGTAGTGGGTGTTTCAGGCAAAAATAATTTCCCCTTTTCTGTCCCTTTTTCTTTTTCCCCCTTTCTTTCCCTTCTCTCTTCTCTTTCTTTCCCCCTTTTTCCTTTCCCCTTTCTTCTTCTATCTCTTTCTTCTCTCTCTTCCTCTTCTCCTTCTTTCTCTCTCTCTTTTCCCTCTTCTTCTCTCCCCCTTCTCTTCTTCTCGGCTTTATTGGTCTTCCTCTCTTCAAAAGTTAAAGTACATAAAATAGGGTTGTATTTAAAATGGTTTTTGTTCTTCACTGTTCCCCCTTTTTTCACAAAATTCTGCGTGGGGCAATGTGGTTTTTCACCCCAGTGATTGGGAATTTATCAAAATGGGGTTGTTCTCGAATTCTCTCTCTTTTCTCCTCTTTCGTAAATTTGCTACTTAATCCCTCCCAGCCCCCGGGGGGAGCATCAAAGAAACAACTAATACATGTATTACAGCTAGCCTTGATTAGAGAGAAGCACAGACAGGTACCACACACGCTCACACACCCCACACAGGTTGTACACACTCTCTCACTCTCACACGCACACACACACAGAAGGTACACACATGCTGGCACCCCCCCAACACAAGCCAGCACACCTAGAAAACTGGACAAAGCTTTCTCTTGTGGAGCAATGCCCAGAGGAAGGAGAACACCACTACCAGTCTCAGAGCTTCCCAGGAGGGGGGGGTTAGGACGGGAGCCATCGAGTATCCAGGGGTTGGTACGGAGCCATCGTGTTACCAGGTTGGGACGGAAGCCATCGAGAGTATCAAGGGATAGGACGGAGCTCATCGAGTATCAAGGGATAGGACGGAGCCATCGCGTATCCAGAGGCGAATAGGACGGAGCCATCGCGTAATCCAGGGCTACGGACGGGACCAGTCGGGTATGACACAGGGACTAGGACGGACGCCAATTCGAGATCCCAGCCATTCCTTTTTATTATTTTTTATTTTTTAATTTACACCTTTAGCACTAACTAGCGCAAGGTCAGTTACAGAACAGGACATTCTTTTTTAATGACGCTACCCCCCGGGCCCAAACCCCGGACGACGCGGGCCAATTGTGCCCCCCGCCCATGGGGTTCCCAATCACACGGTTTTTTGTTGATCAGCCTGGAATCAAAACCCCCGGGTCTTAGGGGAGGGAGAGCATTTTGGCCTTTTTGACCCTGCCCCTCGGGAGCGCCTTTTTGCCCCCCCCTTCTCCCCAACGACACCCCAAATGTTTCCCGGACATCCCCAATTGTCTAGTTTTTAAGATGGAAAATTTCCCCTTTTCAAAGGCCGGAGTTTACAGGGTCCTTTAAACCCCCCTTTTCAGTCCCAATTTATAACCTCTCTTTTCCCACTCTCGCCCCTAATCTTCCCCTTCTCTCTCCCCTTTTCCCCTCTCTTCCCCCTCTCTCTCTCCTCTCTTTTTCTCTCTCTCTCTCTCTCTTACCCCTCTCCCCCCCTAACCCCCCTTCCCTCTTTTCCCCCCTTTTCACCCTCCCGGGTTTTATTTTCTCTCGGCCTCTACTCATCTCTCTCGCTTCTCTCTCTGAAAATGTTGTTGTTATTGTTTCTTGCTGCTACTAAACATAGTCCCCCGAGCAATGTTTGAAACACACACCTTCCACCCCATTTATTTGTCTACCCCCCAGCATAAATATCTCTCGTTACCAGCGGAAGTTGCTTTGTGAGAATTGCCCCAAGGGAGAGGCGTTTTTGACAGAACACCAAAGAGGGAACAAATGAAAGGATCTTCTCTTCTTCTCTCATGTCTTTAATTACATTAAATGTTGATCAACATTTACATTACTATTAATTAGTGTCTGATCATTAACACACATATTTACTCAGAGCCAGAGAGACGCCAGCATACATGTTTCCCGAAATACACACACCCATCTTCTCTCTCCATAGCCCAGAGGTTAGTGAGTGTGTCCAGGTGATTCTCAGAAAGGTACACTTAATGAGGAGGTACGGAAGTATGTATGCGACTTATTCAATCTTAAATGCAAATGAGGCAATGATAAATCAATATCATGTTTGCAATTCTTTTCCTAAATGAGTATGCATTGTTATGACAAAATTCAAACAAAGATATTGCATATCATTTTTATGATAAAGTATGCTTAATGTCTGGCAATTTGAAAAAGAAATAGCAAAGTATGTTTATATTTCATGACACATTTTAAAACTAAATACAGTGCTGTGAAAAAGTATTTGTCCCCTTTCTGATTTTCTATATTTTTGATGCTGAATGTTATCAGATCTTCAACCAAAACCTAATATTAAATAAAGGGAATCTGAGTTTACAAAAAAAATAAGTTACAAAGTTACAATATGCAACACCCAATTCCCCTGTGTGAAAAAATAATTGCCCCCTTACACTCAATAACTGGTTGTGCCACCTTTAGCTGCAATGACAGCAACCAAACGCTTCCTGTAGTTGTTGATCTCTCTGACATCGCTGTGGAGGAATTTTGGACCACTCTTGCATGCAGAACTGCTTTAACTCATCGACATTTGTGGGTTTTCAAGCATGAGCTGCTCGTTTCAATTCCTGCCACAACATCTCAATTGGGATTAGGTCTGGACTTTGACTAGGCCATTCCAAAACTTCAAATTAGTTGCTTTTTAACCATTTTCATGTAGACTCGATTGTGTGTTTTGGATCATTGTCTTGTTGCATGACCCAGCTGCACTTCAGCTTCAGCTCACAGACGGATGGTCTGATATTCTCCTGTACAATTCTCTGATACGGAGCAGAATTCATGGTTCCTTCTATTAAGGCAAGTCGTCCAGGTCCTGAGGCAGCATCGCATCTCCAAACCATCACACCACCACCACCGTGCTTGACCGTTGGTATGAGGTTCTTACTGTGTAATGCAGTGTTCGGTTTTCGCCAGACATAATGGGACCCCCATCTCGTCCAAAAAGTTGACTAAAGTTTGCCAAAAAGCACCTTTTCCCAAAAGCAAGTTTCCCAAAATTCAAATCATCAATCAAATTCTATAAATACAATCAAATAAAATCGGATTTGCCACATGCGCCGAATACAACAGGTGTAGACCTTACAGTGAAATACTTACTTACAAGCCCTTAATCAACAATGCATTTATTTACTTAATCAACAATGCAGTTTTAAGAAAATAATAGTTAAGTAAAAAATAGATAAGTAAAAAATAAAAAACTAATAATTAAAGAGAAGCAGTAAAATAACAGTAGGGAGGCTATATACAGGGGGTACCGGTACAGAGTCAATGTGAAATAACAGTAGGGAGGCTATATACAGGGGGGTACACGGGAACAGAGTCAATGGGAAATAACAGTAGGGAGGCTATAACAGGGGGTTACCGGTACAGAGTCAATGGGAAATAACAGTAGGGAGGCTATATACAGGGGGTACCGGTGCAGAGTCAATGGGAAATAACAGTAGGGAGGCTATATACAAGGGGGGGGGTACCGGTACAGAGTCAATGGGAAAAAAACAGTAGGGAGGCTATATACAGGGGTTACCGGTACAGAGTCAATGGGAAATAACAGTAGGGAGGCTATATACAGAGGGTACCGATACAGAGCCAATGGGAAATAACAGTAGGGAGGGCTATATAAAGGGGGGTACCGGTACAGAGTCAATGTGCGGGGGCACCGGCTAGTCGAGGTAATTTAGGTTAATATGGTACCTGTAGGTAGGGGTAAAGTGACTATGCATAGATAATAAACAGTGTAGCAGCAGCGTAAAAGAGGGGGTGGGTGGGGGGGACAATGCAAATATTCCGGGTAGCCAATGATTAGCTGTTCAGGAGTCTTATGGCTTGGGGGTAGAAGCTGTTAAGAAGCCTTTTGGTCCTAGACTTGGCGCTCCGGTACCGCTTGCCATGCAGTAGCAGAGAGAACAGTCTACAACTAGGGTGGCTGGAGTCTTTGACAATTTTTAGGGCCTTCCTCTGACACCACCTGATATAGAGGTCTTGGATAGCAGGAAGCTTGGCCCCAGTGATGTACTGGGCCGTACGCACTACCCTCTGTAGTGCCTTGCGGTCGGAGGCCGAGCAGTTGCCATACCAGGCGGTGATGCAACCAGTCAGGATGCTCTCGATGCTGTATAACTTTTTGAGGATCTGAGGACCCATGCCAAATCTTTTCAGTCTCCTGAGGGGGAATAGGCTTTGTCGTGCCCTCTTCGCGACTGTCTTGGTGGGTTTGGACCATGATAGTTTGTTGGTGATGTGGACACCAAGGAACTTGAAGCTCTCAATCTTCTCCACTACAGCCCCATTGATGAGAATGGGGGCGTGCTCGGTCCTCCTTTTCCTGTAGTCCACAATCATCTCCTTTGTCTTAGTCACGTTGAGGGAGAGGTTGTTGTCCTGGCACCACACGGCCAGGTCTCTGACCTCCTCCCTATAGGCTGTCTCATCGTTGTTGGTGATCAGGCCAACCGCTGTTGTGTTATCGGCAAACTTAATGATGGTGTTGGGGTCGTGCCTGGCCATGCAGTCATGGGTGAACAGGGAGTACAGGAGGGGACTGAGCACACACCCCTGAGGGGCCCCGTGTTGAGGATTAGCATGGCAGATGTGTTGTTACCTACCCTTACCACCTGGGGGCGGCCCGTCAGGAAGTCCAGGATCCAGTTGCAGAGGGAGGTGTTTAGTCCCAGGGTCCTTAGCTTAGTTATGAGTTTTGAGGGCACTATGGTGTTGAATGCTGAGCTGTAGTCAATGATAGCATTCTCACGTAGGAGTTCCTTTAGTCCAGGTGGGAAAGGGCAGTGTGGAGTGCAATATAGATTGCGTCATCTGTGGATCTGTTGGGGTGGTATGCAAATTGGAGTGGGTCTAGGGTTTCTGGGATAATGGTGTTGATGTGAGCCATGACCAGCCTTTCAAAGCACTTCCAGACGTGAGTGCTACGGGTCTGTAGTCATTTAGGCAGGTTACCTTAGTGTTCTTGGGCACAGGGACTATGGTGGTCTGCTTGAAACATGTTGGTATTACAGACTCAGTCAGGGACAGGTTGAAAATGTCAGTGAAGACAATTGCAAGTTGGTCAGCGCATGCTCGGAGTACACGTCCTGGTAATCCATCTGGCCCTGCGGACTTGTGAATGTTGACCTGTTTAAAGGTCTTACTCACATCGGCTACGGAGAGCGTGATCACACAGTCATCCAGAACAGTTGATGCCCTCATGCATGCATCAGTGTTGCTTGCCTAAAAGGCATCTAGCTCATCTGGAAGTCTTGTGTCATGCGGCTGTGCTTCCCTTTGTAGTCTGTAATAGTTTTCAAGCCCTGCCACATCCGACGAGCATCAGAGCTGGTGTAGTACAATTCAATCTTAGTCCTGTATTGACTCTTTGCCTGTTTGATGGTTCATCGGAGGGCATAGCGGGATTTCTTATAAGCGTCCGGGGTAGAGTCCCGCTCCTTGAAAGCGGCAGCTCTACCCTTTAGCTCATTGTGGATGTTTCCGGTAATCCATGGCTTCTGGTTGGGGTATGTACGTACGGTCACTGTGGGGACGACGTCATAGATGCATTTATTGATGAAGCCAGTCACTGATGTGGTATACTCCTCAATGCCATCGGAAGAATCCCGGAACATATTCCAGTCTGATAGCAAAACAGTCAATCGCAATGCTTCATTTTGCTATTTTGTTTCCTCATTTGATCTCAGTTGCAACCATTATAGATTGCTATTTCGTTTCCTCATAGAGTACCACAGTATGAATCATAATACCTATAACCTGTATTTACCCTAAAAAGCTTAAATGCTAATTAGCCGTTAATGTGGCTATCACACAAAACTACACATCCTCTCTGACATCACAATCGAGGCAAAGGTAAGATTCTCTGGATTCTCTATCTAATGTTATCAAAAAAATAAATATAATCTAAATTGGATACATTTGTTTTAATGGACAATTCTATGAACTGTCTTGCGCAAGTTTACAATTGTACACCTGTTATCTATACAGAAGTAAAATACAAATGCAACATGTAAAGTGTTGGTCCCTGTCACGTTGTATACTGATAGACGACAGGCGCAGGAATACGTAATACGTTTTTTTATTACTCAACCCAAGATAAGGTACGTCATGGAAAACGACGTGGACGAAGCCCAAAACAAACATGTACCTCCCTACCTACCTACAGTTGAAGTCGGAAGTTTACATACACCTTAGCCAAATACATTTAAACTCAGTTTTTCACAATTTCTGACATTTAAGTTTATAATTCCATGTCTTAGGTCAGTTAGGATCACCACTTTATTATAAGAATGAGAAATGTCTGAATAATAGTAGAGAGAATTATTTATTTCAGCTTTTATTTCTTTCATCACATTCCCAGTGGGTCAGAAGTTTACATACACTCAGTTAGTATTTGGTAGCATTGCCTCTAAATTGTTTAACTTGGGTCAAACATTTCCGGTAGCCTTCCACAAGCTTCCCACAATAAGTTGGGAGAATTTTGGCCCATTCCTCCTGACAGAGCTGGTGTTACTGAGTCAGGTTTGTAGGCCTCCTTGCTCGCAAACACTTTTTCAGCTCTGCCCACACATTTTCTATAGGATTGAGGTCAGGGCTTTGGGATGGCCACTCCAATACCTTGACTTTGTTGTCCTTAAGCCATTTTGCCACAACTTTGGAAGTATGCTTGGGATCATTGTCCATTTGGAAGACCCATTTGCGACCAAGCTTTAACTTCCTGACTGATATCTTGAGATGTTGCTTCAATATAGCCACATAATTTTCCTTCCTCATGATGCCATCTATTTTGTGAAGTGCACCAGCCCCTCCTGCAGCAAAGCACCACCCCACAGCATGATGCTGCCACCCCCGTGCTTCACGGTTGGGATGGTGGTTCTTCGGCTTGCAAGCACCCCCCTTTTTCCTCCAAACATAACCATGGTCATTATGGCCAAACAGTTCTATTTTTGTTTCATCAGACAAGAGGACATTTCTCCAAAAAGTACGATCTTACGATCTTTGTCCCCGTGTGCAGTTGTAAACCGTAGTCTGTTTTTCTATGGCGGTTTTGGGAGCAGTGGCTTCTTCCTTGCTGAGCGGCCTTTCAGGTTGATGTCGAATAGGACTTGTTTTAACTGTGGATATAGATACTTTTGTACCCGTTTCCTCCAGCATCTTCACAAGGTCCTTTGCTGTTGTTCTGGGATTGATTTGCACTTTTCGCACCAAAGTACGTTCATCTCTAGGAGACAGAACGCGTCTCTTCCTGAGCGGTTATGACGGCTGCGTGGTCCCATGGGTGTTTATACTTGCGTACTATTGTTTGTACAGATGAACGTGGTACCTTCAGGCATTTGGAAAATGCTCCCAAGGATGAGGTCTAAAAAAAAATCTGAGGTCTTGGGCTGATTTCTTTGATTTTCCCATGAGTGTCAAGCAAAGAGGTACTGAGTTTGAAGGTAGGCCTTGAAATACATCCACAGGTAACACCTCCAATTTGACTCAAATGATGTCAATTAGCCTATCAGAAGCTTTCTAAAGCTATGGACATCATTTTCTGGAATTTTCCAAACTGTTTAAAGGGCACAGTCAATTTAGTGGTATGTAAACTCTGGACCCACTGGAATTGTGATACAGTGAGTTATAGGTGAAATAATCTGTCTGTAAACAACTGTTGGAAAAATTACTTGTGTCCATGCACAAAGTAGAATGTCCTAACCGACTGTCAAAACTATAGTTTGTTAACAAGAAATGTGTGGAGTGGTTGAAAAACTAGTTTTAATGACCTCCAAACTAGGTTTACGTAAAACTTCGGACTTCATCTGTATAATGGATGTAACAAAGAGCGAGGTTTTGAACCTCTAAATAATACACTGGACCGAGACCCGTAATAACAGGGCACAATTACTCGGCATGTAAACCTGTAATACAATGTACTCACGAGACCAACGGACATGGGACAATAATCGATAAGGATAATGAATATACACATACTGATCAGGTAATAATAAGAGGTTGGTAGTAAGGAAACAGGTCAGTGAATCCTCCAGACAAATAAAAGATCCCAGACATTTTCCCTGTTAGTGAGCATTTCTCCTTTGCTATGATAATCCATCCACCTGATGGGTGTGGCATATCAAGAAGCTGATTAAACAGCATGATCATTACACAGGTGCACCTTGTGCTGGGACAATAAAAGGCCACAGTTTTGTCACACAACACAATGCCACAGATGTCTCAAGTTTTGAAGGAGCGTGCAATTGGCATGATGACTGCAGGAATGTCCACCAATGTCCACCAGCTGTTGCCAGAGAATTGAATGTTCATTTCTCTACAATAAGCCGCCTCCAAGTCATTTAGAGAATTTGGCAGTACGGTCCAAACGGCCTCACAACGCAGACCACGTGTAACCACGCCAGCCCAGGACCTCCCAGCCCCCGTGTAAAACCCCGCCAGCCCCCGGGCCTCCCCGGGCCACGTGGGAACCACGCCCGCCAAAGGGCCTCCCCAGACCACGTGTAACCACGCCAGACCCGGACCCCCCCAGACCAAAGTGAACAAAGCCAGCCCAGGGGCCTCCCCCAAACAAAGGTAACCCGCCCAAACCCAAAGGGCCCCCAGACCAAGTGGAACCACGCCGCCCAGGCCTCCCCAGACCACCCTGGGAAACCCCCGCCAGCCCAAGGACCCCCCCCGCCACGTGTAACCAAAGCCAGCCAGGAACCCCCCCCAGAAACCCCGTGTTTAAAACCCCGCCCGGGCCCCCCACCTCTTCCCGACTACGTGTAAACCCGGGGCCCCCGCCCAGGGGCCCCCCCCCAGAACCCCGTGTAACCACGCCAGCCCAGGACCCCCCCCAGACCACGTGTAAACCACGCCAAACCCAGGACCTCCCAGGGCCAACCCTTGGAAAAGGGAGGGCCCAAGGGCCTCCCCCGGGCCACCCTGTAACCCCCCCCCCAGCCCAGGACCTCCCGACCAAAGGGTAACCACGCCCCGCCCAGGACCCCCCCCCGACCCCGTTTTTAAAACCGGCCATCCCCGGGGGGGGCCTCCCCGACCCCCGTGTTTAACCCGGCCGCCCAGGGGCCCCCCAAAACCCCGTGTAAACCCGCCAAACCAAAGGGCCCCCCAGACACCCTGTAACCAGGGCCCGCCCAGGAAACCTTTCCCCCGACCACGTTTTAACCACGCCAGCCCCGGACCCCCCAAAACCACGTGTAACCCCCGCCCCCGCCCAGGACCCACCCCGAACCCCGGGTAACCACGCCAGCCCAGGACCCCCCAGACCCCGTGTAACCACGCCCCGCCCAGGGCCCCCCAGGCCCCCGTTTTAACCAGGGCCCGCCCCCCCCCCCCAAAGGGCCTCCCCAGACCCCGTGTAAAAAAAAGCCGCCAGGACCCCCCCAGCCCCCGTGTAACCCGCCAGCCCCCGGACCTCCCCAGACCCTGTGTAAAACCCCGCCAAGCCCCGGACCTCCCCGCAAATGTAACCACGCCAGCCAAAGGAAACCTTCCCAAAAACCACGTGTAACCAGCCCGCCCAAAGGGCCCCCACATCTACATCTTCACCTTTAGGGAAACGCTGAGGGTTCTTTTATATGGTCAAGCCTGAATCAGGGGGCTCTTTTTATGGTTTAGTAAAGGGGGGGAAAAAATTCTTGTTGGGGTTTTCTATGTTTTACTTGGGGTTTTTTTGGGATTTCTGTGTTTGGCCGGGGTTTTGATTCCCAATTTAGAGACAGCTGTGCTCCCTTGTCTTGATTGGGGATATACTTTGGAAGGGCCCGTTGGCCCTGCGTTAGTTTGGGACTTGTTCCCTTTTAAAAAGGCTTGTTTTGGTTTAGCCTAGGGTTCCGTTTTGTTTTTTTTTGTTTTGGTGTTTATTTAGTGAAAAAAAATGTATTTCCGGGTTTACGCTGCGCCCTTGGTTTTTGACCCGTCCTTAAAAAGAACGTGAAACTTTGATATATAGATAGGTTTCAGGTTTTTTAAAAGCTCAATGGAGTACAAAATTTACCTTTCCCCTTTTTAGCATAGCTAAGCCAGCCAACCTGTTCCCCCTAAAATTACCCCAAAAAAACCCCCCCCCAGTGTTTGATTGAAGGTTTTAACTAATTTAATCATGATAACGTAAAAGGAAACAAGGGGATTAAAATTTTTCGAATTTTATTAATTTTATTAGAATTTGAAAAGTTTAAACCAAACCCGAGTATGGCAAAAGCATTGTCAAAAGGTTTAATTTAGGGAAATTAAATTTTTTTTTTCTGCTGTCCAACTGGAAAAGAAAAGGCAAACATGAAGGGAAAGATTGGCCCCTTTTTAAACGTTTTCATGAGATAAATGTGTCCGTGTCGTGCTGGATAGCATCCATGGAAATGAATATTAAACACACTGTGCTACTGTCTTCTTTTTCAAATTAGCCGACAATATGCTAGGTTATGGAGAATACTCAATCAAACTAGCAGACAATAAGAGTGTCTTGCTGAATGACTCACTACTGGAAGTCTCTCTGGAGAAGAGTGTCTGCTAAAATACTGACATGTAAATGTACAGTACCAGTCAAATGTTTGGACACACCTACTCATTTAAGGGCTTTTCTTTATTTTTAATATTTGTTACATTGTAGAATAATGGTGAAGACATCAAAACTATGAAATAACTGTTCTCTCTGCTACCGCATGGCAAGCGGTACCGGAGCGCCAAGTCTAGGACCAAAAGGCTTCTTAACAGCTTCTACCCCCAAGCCATAAGACTCCTGAACAGCTAATCATGGCTACCCGGACTATTTGCACTGCCCCCCCACCCCATCCTTTTACGCTGCTGCTACTCTGTTAATTATTTATGCACTTTAACTCTACCCACATGTACATATTACTTCAACTACCTCAACTAGCCGGTGCCCCGCACATTGACTCTGCAACGTACCCCCTGTATATATAGCCTCCTACTGTTATTTTATTTACTTTCTGCTCTTTTTTTTATCAACACTTTTTGTTGTTGTTTTATTCTACTTTTCTATTACAAATAAATGCACTGTTGGTTAAGGGCTGTAAGTAAGCATTTCACTGTAATGTCTGCACCTGTTGTATTCGGCGCATGTGGGCATAATTTTTTTGGGGATTTGATTTGATTGAATTGAGCCCTAAGTGGCCCAATGCTTGCACGGTTTCTGCTCATGGCAACCTCAATTTCGCTGAGTCTACGTTAACATGTGATAAAAATACAACAAAACAGATTGACCGAATGACATTTGCTAGGGGTGCCAAAAAAAACTATCTGAAAGCATCAATAACCCAGCATCAATAACCCAGCATCAACAACCCAGCATCATAACCCAGCATCAATAACCCAGCAATCAATAACCCCGCATAATTAAACCCAGCCTCAATAACCCAGCATCAATAACCCAGCATCAACAATCCAGCATCAATAACCCAGCATCAACCAATCCAGCAAACAATAACCCAGCTTCAATAAACCCAGCATCAATTACCCAGCATTCCCAACCCAACATCAAAAATCTAGCATCAATAACCCAGCATCAACAACCCAGCTTCAACAACCCAAATTAATAACCCAGCATCCATAACCCAGCATCCATACCCAGCTTAATAACCCAGCTTCAAAACCCAGCTTCAATAACAGCATCATAAACCCCGCATCAATTACCCCGCTTCAATAACCTAGCACCAATAACCAGCATCAACAACCCAGCTTTAATAACCCAGCACCAATAACCTAGCATCAACAACCCCGCTCAACAAACCAGCATCAATAACACAGCATCAATAACCCAGCATCAACAACCCCCGCTTCAATTTAAACCCAGCTTCAATTACCCCCGCATTCCTAACCCAGGGATCAATAAACCCAGCATCATTAACCCAGCCATCAATTACCCAGGCATTCCCAACCCAGCATCAATAACCCAGCATCAATAACCCAGCATCAACAACCCAGCATCAATAACCCAGCTCCATAACCCCGCCCTCAATAACCCAGCCTCAAAAACAACCCAGCTTCAATAACCCGCATCA